>JAJLVX010000489.1:0-30421 GCA_030564525.1 Liangdongia berthetii | reverse complement strand
GAGAAGGAATCCAAATTTGAAATTGCACAGAAGACATACTATGAAATGACCAATGCTTTGAAAGAGTTGAAGGATAGAAAACCAGAAATTGAGGTGCAGCTGTCAAAGCTCAACTTTGATATTGAAGCTCTGTCAAACGAGTTGAAGAATTCACAGCAACAGCTTGAAGAGTTGAATAAGACAAACCAACAAATAAACTCCAACCACAAGGATATCGATGCTGCTAAAGAAAAGATCTCCGTGTTGCAGAAGGAATACGAGCAACTAAAGGATCAATCCAAAGAACTTCAAGGCAAGATCAATGAATTACAAGAGAAAATTATGCAAGTTGGTGGTGTTAAGCTACGTATGCAAAACTCCAAAGTTGAAGGGATTAACCAAAAAATTGAACTTTTGACTATGAAAATCAAAGAAAACAGTGTTGCCATCAAAAAGGTCCAGAATGAACTAAAGAGATTCACAAAGTCTAAAACTGAGAAGGAAGAAGAAATTAAAACTCTTGAAACCAATTTGAAACAAGTCCAAGAAGAATACCAAGAAAAGATCAAAGAGTTTGAAGGTATTGAGAAGACGCTGGAAAAGTTGTTAGATGATAAAGATGAATTCAGTGAGAAATCTGAAAGATTGAAAGAGTCATTGGATGAAAAGACAGCCAAGATTAATGAATTAAAATCTGCTCAGATTGAAATTGAAAACAAGATTGAAAAATACCAGGGTATATTGAGACATGAGCAAAAGAAATTGAACCAATATGCATCTGACTTTAAATCACTAGAAGCTCGTGACGTTTCTTCTTTGGTTGCATTTTTGGAGACGGAAGAAGAACGTCTAAAGTACGGTTTACCAGCTTTAACCGAACTTTCATACGATGAAATCCAGGCTTTAAACATCGAACAAATACAGGATAAGGTTGAAGAATTGGAAAATTACATGGCTTCCGCTAAGGTTAATACTGATGTCTTGGAGGAATACGGTAGAAGAGCTGCCGAACATAACGAGCGTAAAACTGATTTGAACAATGCTGTTGCTGAGAGAGACGAGATCAAACAGTTAACAGAAGATTTGAAGAAGAAGAGACTAGATGAGTTTATGACTGGTTTCAACATTATATCTTCCACTTTAAAGGAAATGTACCAAATGATTACCATGGGTGGTAATGCTGAATTAGAGCTTGTTGATAGTTTGGATCCATTTTCTGAAGGTATTTTGTTTAGTGTGATGCCACCAAAGAAGTCATGGAAGAACATTTCTAATCTTTCTGGTGGTGAAAAAACATTAAGTTCTTTAGCTTTGGTCTTTGCATTACATCGTTACAAGCCTACACCATTATATGTTATGGATGAAATTGATGCTGCTTTGGATTTCAGAAACGTTTCTATTGTTGCTAACTATATCAAAGAAAGAACAAAGAATGCACAATTTGTTGTTATTTCTTTGAGAAACAATATGTTTGAATTGGCACAACAGTTGGTTGGTATTTATAAAGTGAACAATATGACCAGAAGTATTACGCTACAGAACCGTGATCTGTTGGGGAATGAAGGGAAAGCTTGAATGAAGAGTGATAAATAATTTGAATGAATGTGTTATACAGTATACTTTCATGAGAGTTCGTGTTTGTAGTCTAATTCATATTATCGTAGTTCTGTTTCGCAGTACTGTAATTGTGTATTATTTTTTTGATGGTGATAAGATTTTTTTGGTTTGTTTACAATATTTTGCAAAACATCACCAAAAATTCTTTAAGCAAATTATCCTTTTGGATTAACCATCAACAACAACAAAACATGTTTAAGACCCAGTTTACAAAGGTTTTTGAGGTTCCAGAGCTTCCTTCTGATAATGCAGATGTTGTGATTGCCACTAGTTGGCTGTTAAATCATGGAATGGAGCTGCCATCTCCAAGAATTAAATTGGCGCTTAAAAGCATATTCAATCGCAATGAACAACAGTTGTTGGTTTCAAATTACGTGGAAATCATGAAAGAGCAGATCATTCCGTTGAAAGTTAGAAGCACTTCACAGTTGAGACAAATCAAACTTTATTTTGAATTTCCTCTATATTATTTAAACTTGACGGACATTGAGTATCAGCGGTTCCACAGAACGCTAAATTCATTATTAAGACACAAGGTCACATCGCAGATGCTAATAGATCAGGATGTTTTAGAGAGTATTGGATTGAGTTGTACTGAGTTGTTAAATTTGTCATACGAAGAATCGGTTACTGCTCAAATATCGTTAGTAAAAGGTGTCTGGGATAAATCGTTTGTTGAAGAAATTGATGAAAATGAGTTTAGTACAAAAGAATTGGCCAAAGTTAGAGCCGCTGACATTTATGATATTGTTGTTAATTATTCAAAATCAGAAATGGCGATTCAAGATTTGAAACTAACAATTGACCAACCAAAGAGTATCAATCTAGTAACCACATTCATCCAAGACTGCCACAAGCACTTACTACACGCAGGTGTTGAAACCAAAGACATTATTCTACGCTACATTTCCACAATAAGAACATTTTTGATAATTGATCCTAGGGGTGTGTTGCTTGATCATGCTTCAAGACCTATTAGAAGGTACCTAAAGGAAAGAACTGATACAATTCCAACGATTGTGAATGCCTTATTGAGGGAAACAGAAGGGTTGGAGGTGTTGAGTGATGAATTATCCAAAATTGAGGAAGAAGCTGTTGATAAATTAACTTTAGATTGGTCTCCAGATCCAATAGATGCATTGCCAGATTTCAGAAAACAAGATATTATAGAATCCTTAATTTCGATATTTGACAACAAAGAATTATTTATCAACGTGTTCATTGAGGTGTTTGCCAAAAAGTTATTGTCTCTGAAGAATTATGATATAGCGGATATTGTCTATAAATTGAAACAATTGAAGTCTAAATTTGGGTCTACCGAATACTTTCAACATCTTGATGTGATGGTAAGAGATGTCTCGGAGAGTGATAAATTCAACACAAAGCTACATTTTCAAAATGAACAAATATCTGAATATTTGCAGTTTTCAATTTTATCATATATGTACTGGCCTGAACTTCCACAAGAAAACTTTAACTTGCCATATGAGATTGCAGAGCAAATCAAACTTTACCAAGAACAGTTTGAGAAAATGAAGCAGGGAAGAAAACTAAAATGGATAAATGCTGGTGTTGTTACAGTAGAGCTTGAATTAAAGGACCAGATTTTGACTTTTGATGTGACTCCTGCTCAAGCTTCAATTATATATATATTCAATGAGAAAGACTCATTAACCACTTTAGAAATTTCACAACTATTGGACATGGATGAAAACTTAATTCAAAATTCTATTGAATTCTGGATAAAAAGGGGTATTTTATACTGGTCGGATGATGGGAAGGTTGCCGTTATTGAGGACCAATTAGATTTAGATGGCCACAACAAATCTTATGGACAAGCATATTCTCAATCATTTCTAAAACAGGAGGAACAGAAAAATCTCAACAGCTTTTATCCATATATTTTTGCTATGCTATCAAACTTAGGACCTCAACAATCTTCCAGAATACATTCTTTATTGGTGATGACAGTACCAAAGGACAAAGGCTACAGTGCGAGTGAAGCTGATTTGTCCAACTATCTTGGGGAACTAGTTACAAACGGAAGATTAAAAGTATCGGATGATAATAAATATAGTGTTAATAAATGATAAGCATTATGCTCTACAGAATTTTAAAAACCATCACAAATTATGATATCATTAAGTAATTATGCTTTCCCTAAAACTTTTGCGTATTGAGTTTCAACTTCGTGAACAAGTTTCTGTAGACCAACAATTAAATATTGATGTGTGAGCCCAGGGAAACTTTTTCTGTGCAACCCAAACCATTCTAAAGGTGGTGTTGCGTCACCTAGTTCTCTCAACTGTGGTGCTTCAATCACTGGAGGTTCCAATGAAACGTATTTGTATTTTGTTCCCAGTTCAACATCGTTGATCTTTTCCTCTATATCTTCATAAATTGGAATACCATCCTTTAATTCAGACTGTGGCAAACGTGACGATAATGCTCTTGCATGTGTAGCATACATTTCCCTGATAAAGGTAACCGACCCTAAATTCCAACGCACATCAACCTTACCACCAAAAGCACTTTTATACGTATAGTGAATTATGGATTCGTCTGGAACTTGTTGGGTTTTCATTGAACACTCAAATGAAGGGAAAACAAAAATACCACCACCTTTCGCATTCTTCGTATGTAAGATGTACTCTTCAACAGATAAACGACCAATATAATCTTCCGGCAGTTGTTGTTTATAACTTGACAAAGACACATAAATATTATAAAGACGTAAAGCCATTATATCCTCATTCTTTTCATCGACAAAAGCTTGTCCAAAGCTTGCAGAAACCCCACCAATATCAAGTACAAGAACTTGAGAATCCAATAAAGACCCTGGGTAAATATGAATCAACATTTTACCAAACTTAACATCCAAATGTGTTCTAAGAGCAGCAATCATATTGGTAATATCAAGTAACTTGTTTTTTGACCCACTTTCAATTTTTGTCTTCAAATCTTCCTGGTATGAGGTTTTATTATCTTGACGAATTCTTGAAAGTGTATTGTATATATCTAAAACGTTCGAAGCAGCCAAAGCAGTAGAAAATAATTCAATAGACTCACAGTACAAAGTAGCCACAAGTTTGTCATTTAAAATCTTGTCTTGGTCAACTTGATTGAAAAGTGTGATATAAGATCTCCAAACTCTCCCTATTAAAAACACATTATAATCAAAAGATGCCTTTACTTGAATATCCTGGAAACCCAATGTCAACAGCACATGTGGAATATCAAATGTATCTCCTTGCAATGCCCATAATATGACTGAATGTAAACGTAGATCACGAACCAATAATACACCACTTAATCTACCTTCAGACTTCAGCAAAACCGTATCAAACCCTAATGTCATATTTTGTTCCCAGTTAGATTTCTTTCTTGATGCAGCCCAAAACTTATCTAGATCAATAGTAATCACACCTAAAGCTTGACCTAAATCAACTTTGCAAGAAACATTCACAATCATGAAATCCAAGTTCCAAGGAATAGGATTTGTAGTGGAAACTTTTTGAAACTTTGAAACAAGTGTGTTATAATTCTCACTTGGTGGTGTCTTTGTTGATGACATAGCTGATTTCAATGACTCTGTAGAGCTGTTACTCATAAAGTGAGAGTTCTCACTTGTTGGCGTCCATAAATCTCTGAAAAGATCCAAATCTTGTAACTGCTTCAAATTGACATATGATGTGACATTTTCAATTTCACCGGCAGCATAAATCATCATTGGGTCTTGACAAGATAACAAGAAAGTCATTAACAATTTTTCAGCCTGAATAGAACCACTAAACTCTCTTGAGTAAGAATGTTGTAAAGAAGCACCCAAACCACTGACACAAAACATACCACCTAGTGGCTGGGATTCATTCAGTTCATTGGTATTAATTCTAATATCAATAGCATCTATACCAACAACAGCTTGAACTTTCGCGGATGGTTCACAACTTAAAGTTAATTCTTGTTTATCAATATGAATAGCAAAATCTAGATGGAACTTGGAGAGAACTTTTAAAAAATCTGTGTCTCTATTGGCTGTACTAACTTCTGTTGTGGATCGGTCACCAGCCTCCTTTGCTGATCTTCCCAAACGTTTTGTGGAGTTCAAGATGTCATAAATGACAGGAACACAAGTTGAGTATAACGTATTGCTTGACGAAAAGGTAAAAACTTCAAAGTTTACTTTATGGTCTTTAACACCGTGTGTTTTTGAATACTCACTGATGATCTTCACAGCTGGTGTTGTGAATTGCAATGATGGTGTGAATAGATTGTCTGTAGCACCAAACTCCTCAAAACGATACAATCTCACAATACCACCAGCAAATTTCATAGCACAACTGATAGATGTCACGTCTGATGGCAATTTATAAGAATCCAAACCAGTGGTGAATTCTGCTTTTGTGGGTGGTTTTGGATGTTTAACCATCTTTTTTTTCATTCCTTCGATATAACTAACAGCTTTCAAAACTCTTTCAGTCAAAATAACAGAAGAAGAAACAAATTTAACATCTAATTCTTCACCAGTAACACGTACCTGGATGTCTTTATTTCCATCCAACTTTCTGATTGCATAAGTAACTTGCATATTTGGCAAGAACGCTCTGTTTGGGCTTGAAAGTTCTGTTCCTATGCTGAAAAAATTACTTGCTGTATGACCTTTTGCAATTGAAAAATATGCGTTGATCAATGAAAATTTACCCAGAGCTTCTTCCGTAACAGTGAAGACCTTCTCACAACCCATGATCATACCAGGGTAATTGTCAACAGCATCTTCGAACAAAAAGCCAAAGCAAACATTATATGATAACATATGAATTGATGCAAACTTGAATTTCTCACTAAATGTAGTTCCTTTCCTAGTATTTTGTTGCAAAATAACAGAAGTAGAAGGTTTTTTTGTAATATCTTTAAATACATTCAGAACATGACCAGTGTCATTAACCAACTCTAAAATTTTAACAACAGTCTGGGGATGTAGCATCATCCGAAGATGGGTGGATTCTAACTGTAATGACTGTGGTGAATCTTTGCTTTGTTTCAAATTCATGATCTTCAAGTTCATATTCACATCAACAACCATAGACACAGCTGAACTCACCATTTTATCATGCACAATAACTCTGGTACTTTCAACACCAAGTTCAAGATAAGGCTTCACCTGCAACATCTCTTTCTCAATTTCAACAAAATCTATATATGACAAAGTGATCATACTCATGTCAAGATAATATATTGCATTTCTCATTTGTATACCAAACGACAAGTTACCACCGGGAACTGTGATTCTTGTTAAAAATGGTGGTATGGATGTGGATGAGCTATGTTGTTTCTTATGCTCCTCACTATCTAAGCCCAGGTTCTTCTTCAAATTTTCCACTGCTCCCTTTATTTTCTTCACCGAGAGTTTCACCTCCTCCAATGCTTTCCCAAAAGATTCTAAGTTAGCTATCACTTGTGGCACAAGGGCATCAGTGGAACCAAGATTTACCAACACATCAAGTAAATTATCGGATCCTAGAACAAATTTGATAAATGTACCAATTCTATGTTGCTTCAATTCAAAGATCGTAACAGTTCTGAACAAACTGACTGTCGTAGCAAGTTCAGCATATTGGATGTTGGCACAAACAAGATTCTTGGATGCTAGAAGATCTAATTCAAATCCGGTAATAGAGCCAGCAACCGTAAATGGCGTCAAGAAATTATGCTTCCAGTGCATTGCTTTGATTGCAATGTTTAGATTTACTTCAGGTAAGTTTGAAAACATGTCTTGTTGAGTTTCAGCCTTCCGTTGAGCTAATGGTTCGGGAGTTGAGGGTTTCAAAGCACTTTCTGAAATTAACTGTTTAATCTCTGATAAATCTTTACTAGCATTCTCCAATAGTTGCACATATTGATCAGTATCCTGATGAAGTTTTGTAGTAATAGAACCAATTGTGATACCTATACTCTTCGGGCCGTGTTTCAAGTCATTGATTGAGGATGCACAAATTTCAAACTCAGATACACTTTGTTTAAATGCTGATGCATTATCACAAACTAAATCGATTTCCATGTTTCTGAATCTTATCATGGATGTTAAATCTTGGGGTTTGGAATAAAATATTGAACTTGAATCAATATCCTTTCCTGACAACCGAATTTTCGTGTGTCCTAAATCTGTCAAAATATCAACTTTCTCCACCATTGTAACCAATTGAATAAACATATCCTTTTGTTTCTTTGATAAAAGAATCTCTTTTCTGGAGACTTCAGTTGAAACTTCAGTCAATGTTTCAGATGGTTTCGAACAGTGAAGCTTCATATCTTTGAATTTCAAAAGAATAGTTGTCAATCTTCCTTTGATAGAGCCAATCTTCAAATGCAAAATGGCTGAATTTTCATAAATGCTTGTTAACTCATCAATAACAGTCTCTTTTATTGGCTTGTTACCAGAGAATTCGATGGAGTTGAAATGAAGATGTGAATCATTACCATCAGCAGAAGAAGTTCTTAGTACAACTCTATCTAGAAAAACCTCTGCCATCTTTTCTAACTGCAGTAAATTCTGCGTTCTTTCATTGTTAAACACATATTTGAACACAAAACAATTTGCAATATCAGCAAATTCCCAGCTTCTCCATGAAGAAAACACATGTATAACATCTTGCATTGCCGTTGATGGAGCAGAAAACTGAAACTTCAAAAACTTCTCTTCAAATTCACTAGTCCAAGACTTTGGAAGATTTCTCAGAATGTGGCGTAAACGAATAATCAACTTCCAGCTATCATTAGCTCTAATATGTTGTTTTGAAAGTCTGATAATGTACGCAGGTTTAGTGATAACCGCAGGATCATGTTCAACTTTGTGCGTGGTACTAGCAAGTGTCACTTGGTATAAAAGTTCAACTTCGGATTTTTTGAAATTGCTCAAAATTCTTTTGAAATTATTGTTCATATCATTGGCAAGTGTCACTAACTTATTCACATATCCTGATAACCATTCAATTTCTGATAAATTAGTAGCAATATCCAACAGTTTCAAGCTCAATGAAGACACATCCGTTTTGCTAGTATGTGTCCAAACTTCTAACTCTTGTAATGTAATTCTTAAAACTTCAGTAACATAAAAGTGCGGTGCTGGTGCTACTTTATTGCACTGAAACTCAATTGACATCAAACGAAGTGCTAACATTCGTTCTTTAGCACCTTCAAGGGGTTGAGTTTTTGAAAAGACCGCAGAGATGTCAGAAATCTTGAATGTTATGAAATCATCAGTGAATCTAGGTGCTTCATTATAATCCCAAGGCGTGGAACCTAATAGAATCTTCAAATTAGGAGAAACAAAGTTGATATTATCAACAGTTGGCTTCTTCTTCAAAAGGCTTGAAAGCTGTTTCAAAACAGCAATATGTAAATCATCTAGCACAGCTTCTAAAGACCTAGTACCAAACTTTTCAAGAAAGAACATTACAGCATAAAAAGAACCATCAGTAGCAAACACATCAAGATCCCCCATGTTGATCATAAAACTGTCGTATTCATATTTAGGATCTGGAGTGTACTGTGGTGTAAAATCCTCATCTTTGTAGTTTCTTGTTGGAGCAAAAGACCTACTTTTGACTGTATTCTGATAATCTTTAAATCTTCTGCTTGTAGATGAATTTGGAGGAGCATCTTCTCCAAGATCTTGGAAAAAGTCACTGTTGCTATTTTCCGTAGTTTTCAAACTTGAATCTGAATCTGAATAAAGTTCCGAATCGATACACATATCCTCAAACAACATATCAATGGTTTCAGCACTAAATGGAGGGATACCATCAGGGATTGAAAAGCTTGGAATGATTGACCCGCTAGCTCTGTTATAGTCACCAACTCTATATTTTTCTTCCAGAAAGAATGGCAAACGATGAAATGGACCATCATGCAGAATTAAATGATGATCTTGCTCTGTTTGTTCCAAAATAAAATCACGTTTTTGAGTGAAGTTTGTAACCTTTAATGATGTTTCAAACAACAAAAATGTTTTGGTATTTTCTAAGTTGTTGATTTCTAGTCTGATATCTTTGACATCTATATCAATTCGTGCTGAATATCTTGGGTTAGTTAAGTCAATAAATTTGAATGCAACTTTTTCCAAATCCAATTTCAAATATTTATCAAATCCTTCTTCAATTAGATTAATTGAAATTAATGGAGCGATAAAAGTGAATGATGTGGTATCTTTAACTTCAGCTTCTTCAAACAGCAATTTGTTTTCTAAATTTTTGTAGCCAAAACCAACCTTTGTTAAAGATGTCTTCAATCCTTGTAGAGCTTCAGTGTTACCTTTAAAAATAAAGTCACCTGGAGTAATATCCCATTTACAAAAATATGTTGGTTCATCTGGAGGCATCCCAAACATTCTATGACCATGTATAGAAAGTCCATCAATTAATAAATCATGTCTTGATAAGCTTCCAGGGCCTTTGACATCTATTACTTCACCTTTTTTGCAATTTGTTCTATATAGACCTTTCACCGGTGAAAAATTTGCTTGTAAATCCATGTAATAATTTGTGTATCTAAGATCCACATCCAGGTTTTCAAAATGCAATGCCATATTTGAAGTACAATCATAAATATTAGCTGGTAATATTATGCAGCTATCATCAATACAAAATGAAAAATGTACATCTTTTTCATTCTCCGTTCGTTTCAAATCATCACGTTTGATCTGAAGGTCAACGTTCTCTGTTTCAGTATCTGTATTGGACATAAAACTATCTTGTTGGTTTGTTTCAGATGAATATTCCTCAAGTGTTCTAAACTTCACAAATTCACCAAAATAATTGGTCTTTATACCCATAAAGTATTTCACAACAAACCCATAACACTTTACAGCAACATATTTCCCTGTGCATGCAATTTTAATATTATCAACAAAATCCAAACCAACTTCCGAGTGATAGGTATAAGAGCCATCAATTCTAAACGAGTTAGCCCTACCAACAACTTTGTTCTTTAGAAAATTGTTTAATGTGTGCCATGGTGGTGTATCTAAAACCAAAGAAAATTGTGGAGTGTATATGTTATAATTGATAGTGTTGGACTTTTTGATTACTCCTTCTAATGGAATATGCAAATTAATCCCCAGATTATCACCTTGAAAAGACATGTAAATGTTGTCATTGAAATCCAGAGGATTGTTGATGATATTGGCATCATTGACATTCAAATAAATACCGTATTTCTGAATTTGCCAGTTTATTTCATAGGTGAATGGTCTGAACTGACTATAAGGTGTTGGTGCACCAGATGAAAAATCTGAAAACAAGTCTGAAAACAGCACGACATGTTCTTTAAGCAAAAATATATATGTTTCCCTTGACTCATTCAAAAAACTCCAACCTGTATGGCCATTCCATTTCAGTGGGAACCCGAGGTCTGCATTTACTATGTGCTCTTTACACCTCAGAAGAATATCATGGTTAACACTAGAGCGGACTTCTAATTCACGCAAAGACATCAAAAACTTGTTTGCAAACCCACTGTTGGAAGCAACCATAGCAAACTCGGAGGATATTGTTGATCCTTCATTAAATTTCAATTCAAACCATCCAAATGGTCTCACTGTTTCTGGAGCATCTTTCTGAGAGTTGGCATACTCTTCATTTTTGCTGAATTCACGAATGGGTATTCTGATAATACAGTCATCCAAAATCTCAATATTGACCTTTGTATGAGTGTATAATCTTTGCTGCCCAGAAGTCAATTTCACTTGAGGTATAGCATCTTTACATAGTTTTGGAAACAGCAGTTCATGAAGAGAACCTCGCTGCCTTTCAGCCCATGGACCGTAAAAAATAGTTGAATTTGACAGTTGAAATTCAACACCCATCATTGGTGCTTTACCACCATTACCAATATCTAAACCATCCAAAGGATTCAATGGAATTGGATTTTCAGGAACTGTACCGACAGCATCAAAGTAATATTGGAAATGGCAAATTTCAGCGTTAAGGATACTAGTATACTTGGCATACTCGTACTCTTTCTGTGGTAATTCAGTTACTGTTTCTTCAGTATCATCAAGATATCGAGCAAGACCTTTCCAGCTTTTCACATTATCATTTTCAATAGAATGTCTTTTAATCAAATTCCATAACTTTATAAACACCTTGAACTTTAACCAACTTGGATGAGCTGAATGCATTGATTGCTTCTTGTTTGAGGACTTTATTCTCTCATATGATATATTTGGTTTTAATGAAACTTTAAGCCTCTCAAACGTAGTTGTAAATGAATGACGACAGACGTCCAGTGGATTATCAGCAGGACCAAGGTTATACACACCTTCAGTGGATGAAAACGATGCAACCAAAATAGCCTGTGTAGTGCTATTACCTGCAACAATAGCACCTTTATTAACCTTGATGGCAACAGGTAGTAACTTCATGAGAAAATAATTGGGTTTTGCAACTGGTTGTGATGGAGAACTATGGGGGTTTGTTTGCTGAATTGGCGATGCCTGTTTTGTAGGTTTCTCCCCTGATCTCGTTGTAGTAGAATCACTTGTAGAGTTGGTAAATATATCTGTATTATCTTTTTCTGGGATTGATCCATTCTCAGTTTCATTATTGTGACTCCTACTCTTATTGATAGCTTCCAGAATGTTTTCATAAGAGACTGTTCTATTGTAGATGAAAATTTCAAGCCCATCTATCTCTAAAATGATTCTGCAAGGCAGTTTCGAGTTTGTATCTATATTAGCATCTGATATACTGTTGATAGCATAGTCTGTTCTTCTCACAGCAGGCAACCAATATCTCCATGTTACTGAGCCATGCAATGCACTTATTGTTTTATCCTGATCAATGATAACAAGGTTCTTGAAAAACAACCGACCTCCAAGAAACGACAGCTTGACTGCTTCAACATCTATTCGTACTCCTTTTCGCCTCCACAGGAATATCTTGCACAAATAGGATATCACAATGCCAGTGAATCTATTAAAGTAGAAAATGATCATTATCGTCAAGAAGAAGGCAAGAAACCAGTCCACAAAGAAGACCCAACTAAAGTTCTTGCTCTTCGATATGGAGACGGATTCAAATCCTGATGATAAATCCATCTTGCTTTTTTTCGCTTTATTATTAGCCTTATTATGTTGTGTGTGTGTTGTTGCTGTGTGGTATTGATACTAACCGCTCGCTTCCTTCTCTACAAGTTTCAACATAAAAAAAAACACGCGCCGAAGGTTCCTTTGGAAGGATCGAACTGGCGTATTTTCTTGTTGACAAGAGAACTGAAACATCCCAACACCACAATATGGTGAATCGATTGAGCATGGTAGAGTAGTTGTACTACTTGAGAAAACAACTATACTCTCAACTACTGCAACAATTTGACAAAGGTTTACAGAAGATAATGTCCAGAAATGTACCATCATGAGGTTATCAGGTTTCACTATGTATATTTTCCCATTAACACTTTTTTTAGACACAAAGACAACTACGAGATCAGTTCATTGACTTCACACAAACAACTAGTTCAATCGCTGATAAATTTTTAAAAAATGCCAACTATGATCTTGAAGTGGCCATAAATGATTACTTGTCATGTCAGCCAAGTTCAAACAGAAGAGATAACAAGAAGCTAAGTAAAATTTTTGATACCTATAAAGATCCAGGATCTGATGTTATTGGTATTGATGGTACAATTAAGTACATCACTGACTTGGGGTATGAACCAGAGGATCAAGTAACTCTTGCATTAGCTGAATTCCTAAAATCACCATCTGCAGGTGTGTTTGAAAGAACAAACTTTGTATTACAATGGCAACTAGTCCGTGCTGAATCTTTAAACGACATGAAAAGGCATGTTCAGCTTCTAGCTGACAAAATGACAACTGATGAGAAATTCTTTAAAAAGATTTATGAATTTACATTTAAATTTGCATTAGAAGAAAACCAGAGAACCATGAGTATGTTTTGAAACCTGATTTTAAACTTATATGCATTGATTTCGAGTTTACTGACAACAATTTGCTTTAGACCTTGAAACTGCTATTGATTATTGGTTGCTGTTATTGAAACCAAAATATGGTCAAATTATTGATGATTGGATCGAGTTTTTGAATACTGAGTGGAAGAAGGCCATATCCAAAGATACTTGGAATATGTTTTATGTGTTTTTGCAAGATTTTAAGAATGATCCAAAACTGCAAAACTATGATGAAACTGCTGCATGGCCCAGTATAATTGATGAGTTTGTTGAATTTTACAAAGAAAACAAATTGAAATGAATATACGTTCATCTTTTATTCAAATAAGTGAATCTAGTTATTACAGGTACTATTGATATCAACTTTCAGTAGACAATAGGCGAGGTATGATATCATGAAAAACTTAACCACTTGATCATGAATCATGATATAATTTTAAAAGTCTAGACTAGACTCAACTTGTTACCTGATATGAATACTATATTATTCAAGATATACCATTGATATCCATATAAGTAGTAATATTAATATTAATTACTTATGACCCTCCCGATGCGGGTAAATTACCTAACACGAAAACATCGAAATATATGAGTAAACTATTAACATCATTAAATGTCCCCAAAACTAATTACATCAGAACCAGCTTTAATCAGTTGAATTCTTGGTATTTGTGTGGTATTTGAGGTTGGTAGTTGCTTTTAATTCTTGTGTTATTTTGTTAATTTTCTCAACTCTGGTTGCTTTTGTATTATACCCTTCAGTTTTATTTCACCATTATGAATCAACAGCAAAATCAACAGTCAAACCAGCCTAACCCAAGAAACATGGCTATTCAGCCCGTTCAAATACAAAGATTAGTGCACCAATGCTCAATAGAATTACAAGAAGCAAGAAGGCTGGGTATGGAAACTCCTGCAGGTCAAGAACATTTGAGAAAGGCTCAACGTATAAGACAGATTTTATTACAATATCAACAACAACAACAAAACAGACAAAACAGTCAGCAAGGCGGTCAACAGCCTCCAATAAATCAACAGCAGCAAGCACAAGCGTCACCACAATTAGCTCAACAACAAATGCAAAATAGACAAATAAATGCTCAACAGCAAAATCAAAATCAAAACACTGCACCAAATGCACAAATGCTTGCACAAACAGGTGTCAATCTAAACAATGGTATGGCTTCTAGAGTTGCTACTGCGTCACCAAATCCTGGTGCTCAAAGTATTGGAAATGGCAATGGTATCGTTAATGGAGGTGCTGGTGCTCCTAATAATGATAATGGTCAACAACCACAAAGAAATCCATTTCAGCAGTTACAATTCCTTAGACAAACTATTGGTGAATTCCAAAAGAAACTAAAAGCCATTGAAGATGCAAAAAAGTCCGCACTGCTACCCCAGGAATCTTTAAATAAGCTGTTACACCAAGAACAAGTTTTAAAGGAACGTTATACTATGTATAAAAATGCTGCTTTAAGTATACAGCAACAATTACAGAGACAACACCAGGCCCAGCAAGTCCAGCAGGTACAAAGACAGCAAGCACAACAAGCACAACAGATCCAGAATGCCCAACAGGCTCAACAACAACAGCAGATAAACTCAAATCCAAGTACTTTACAAACTGGTAACAATACTCCAACGTCAAATGTGAGCAATGTCAATATGAATATATCGAGAGCTACACAGGATTTGATACAAAATACCCAGCAAGCTATTGGACAAAATAATTCGTTTAATGGGCAACAACAATCTCCACAATTACAGCAAACCCAAGTTCAGCAACATCAATTTCAACAACAACAGCAACAACAACAACAACAACTGAATCAATTCAATGCCAACAAGCAGCAGCTAACTCCACAACAGCAGGCACAACTTGCTCAAAAGCAGGGAATTCCATCAAGTGCTGGTAATACTACTAATGTTGGTTCTCGTGCTGCTACTCCCCAACAAAACTCCAGTTTAGCAGGCCGCTCACAGTCACCAAATACTCCGATTACAAGCGTCAATGCTGCTGCCAAACCTACAAGTTCAAATTTACATTCTATGAATGTACCATCTTCCACTGTGTTCAAAACTGCTGTTCCTTCCATGCCAGTTACCAGTCAAATCAATGTCAAACCACCTGTTCCTGTTTCTGTCAGTCAAAATCGCCCAAGTTTAACTGGTGGTGGTGGGTTATCCGCGCCAGCTTTGACAACACCTTCACTTATCAAATTGCCATCTTATGAGATGCAAAGCAATAGAGTTTTATCGAAACGTAAATTGAGCGAATTGGTGAAAACTGTGGGTGCTGATGAAGGTGATGGTGAAACAACTATCGATGGTGATGTCGAAGAGTTATTATTAGACTTGGCTGATGATTTTGTCAACAATGTCACGAGCTTTGCATGCCGTTTAGCTAAACACAGAAAGTCTGAGAATTTAGCTGTTAAAGACATTCAACTCCATCTAGAGAAGAATTGGAACATTCGTATACCGGGGTTTTCTTCAGATGAGATCAGAAACGTTAGAAAATGGAACCCAAGTCAGGCGCATATCCAAAGAATCCAAGGTATTGGTATCTCAAAGTCTGTTGATCAGAACAAGTGATTGAAACATGTCTGTAATGAGCTATCTTATTTTATTTAACTGATTTAAAATTAATGTATTATGTTTAAAGTACGAGATTATGTAAACATGCTCATCGCTTAGTAATCATCTGTTCAGAAAAAAAATTTTAATAGCAAGATGAGCTACAACCGGTGCTAAACGTAAACAGAAATATAAGTGTTGACAAAAGTTTATCTATATATTCATAATGGTCAAGTCATACCAGCGTTACGAACAAAAGGATGTTTTTGGTGTGATATCTTCTAGATCCAATGTGATTTGGTTACCAGCCATTAGTAAGACTTCTGCTGGTCAAGCCATCACTGCAGGGTTGGAAGAGATTTTGATTTGGGATATCAAGACTGGAGAACTAGTAAAAAAGCTTAGAGATGGGTTACCACCAGGTGCTGCTGATGGGAAATTAAACAAACCATTTGAGGCTACATATTTGGAATTCCACCAAGGCACCAACATTCTTGCTGTCGGTTATGACGATGGGTCCATCAAGATTTGGGATTTGATCTCTGGGACTGTGTTGATCAATTTCCAGGGTCATAAGAGCGCTGTTACTCTGCTAAAGTTTGATGCTGAAGGTACAAAGTTGATTTCTGGTTCAAGAGATTCCAACATTATCTTTTGGGATTTGGTTGGCGAAACTGGGTTATTCAAATTGCGCAGTCATAAGGATCAAATCACTGGTATTTGGTTAAATGAAGAATACTTGGTCAGTACTTCCAAAGATGGTTTAATTAAAGTGTGGGATTTGAAGTCTCAACAATGTATTGAAACACATGTTGCACACACAGGGGAATGTTGGGGTTTACATATTTTTGAAGACTACTTGATCACCACTGGTGCTGAAAACCAAGCTAAAGTGTGGAACTTTGATTTAAACAAAGAGTCCGACAAAGTTTCTGAACTAGGTTCTTTTGAAAAACAAAGTAAGAACAGAGGTTTGGAAATTTCTTTTAACAAAGTTGGGTCCAATATTTTTTTCTACATTCAAAATGCTGATAGAACAGTAGAAATATTTAGAATCAGATCATCAGAAGAAATCGCAAAGGCAACAAAGAAAAGAGAAAAGAGGTTGAGAGATAAGGGTTATGAGGAAGAAGAAATTTCGGAAGCCATTAAAGAATCTGCTATTAACATGCTTGTCCAACCATATACCATTCTAAGATCAATTTTTAAAGTTAAAAGTGCATCATGGGCTGCATGCAACAGTTCCAAATTAGAACTTTTGATCTCTACAGCTAGCAATACCATTGAATTATACTCCATTGAATATACTTCCAAGGAAATTTCACCTGCTGTTAAGCTTCACACAGTTGAACTACAAGGTCATAGAACTGATGTTAGATCCCTAGATATTGCTGACAATGATAAGCTGTTAGCCACGGCTTCTAATGGTTTGCTAAAAATATGGAATACAGCTACAAACAACTGTTTAAGAACATTCGAGTGTGGTTATGCCTTGTGTACCAAGTTCTTACCAGGTGGTACTTTGATTGTTATTGGTACAAGAAGTGGTGAACTGGAACTATATGATTTAGCCACCTCTACACTATTAGAAACAGTTGAAGCTCATGAAGGTGCAATTTGGTCTTTGGATATCACACCAAACGGGAAATCCTTAGTTACTGGTTCTGCTGACAAGACCATTAAGTTCTGGGACTTTAAAGTTGAACAAGAGCAAGTTCCTGGTACAGACCGTACTGTTGCTCAAATGAAGATTTTCCATAACAAAACTTTAGAGTTGAGCGATGATATTTTGTCATTGAAAATCTCACCAGATTCTAAATATCTTGCTGTTTCGCTTTTGGATAATACTGTTAAGGTGTTCTTCTTTGATACTTTGAAGTTTTTCCTGAGCTTGTATGGACACAAGCTTCCAGTCTTGTCCATTGACATTTCTGATGATTCCAAGATGGTTATAACTTCTTCTGCTGATAAGAATATCAAAATTTGGGGTTTAGATTTTGGTGATTGTCACAAATCCATCTTTGGCCATCAAGATTCCATCATGTGTGTTCGTTTTATTCCAAACAGTCATAATTTCTTTAGTGCGAGTAAAGATGGTTTAGTCAAGTACTGGGATGGTGATAAATTTGAATGTATCCAAAAATTAGCAGCACATCAATCAGAAGTATGGAGTCTTGCTGTTTCTAGCGATGGTGCATTTGTTGTTTCCACCTCACATGATCATAGTATCAGAGTATGGGAAGAGACTGATGATCAAGTGTTTATTGAAGAAGAAAAGGAAAAACAAATGGATGAGCTTTATGAATCCACTTTGCTTGACTCCTTGGAAGGTGACGATGAAAAGAAAAAGGGTGAAGGTGATGAAGAGGAGGATTCTGATGAAGTCACTGGTGTTACAAAGCAAACTATGGAGACATTAAAGGCTGGTGAGAAACTGCTGGAAGCATTGGACGTTGGGTGTAAAGATATTGACGAGACTGAGAAGTACAACAAAGAATACAAGAATTGGTCGAAGAAGAAAGTTGGTGAACAGCCAGTGCCACCAACCAAGGATGCATTGTTATTAGCATTGAACAAGAATGGTTCAGAATACATTTTAGAAACATTAGTTAAGATCAAGCCATCACAATTGGAGGATGCTTTGTTGGTCTTGCCATTTTCATATGTGTTGAAGTTTTTCAAAGTTATTGGAACATGGTGTAACAAGAATAGTGTTTTGAAAGAGCATATCCATCAAATTATTCGTGTTTTGTTGTTTTTGGTGAGATCTAACTTGTATGAATTGAATAGTTTAAAGAATGAAGAGATTAAAAGACAAATTGTTGATGTTAGAACGAAGTTAAGAACAGAATTGAAGAGCACAACCTCCAACCTGGGTTTCAATATTCAAGGGTTGAAGTATTTGAAGACTCAATGGAACTTGACACATAGTCTAGAGTTTATTGATGAATATGAACAACAAGCCAACGTTGAAAAGACATCTACCAAGAGAGCTTATCAAACTCTTCAATAAATCTGAATATTGCATTCCAAAATAGATAAATAGAACTACATGTATAATAATATAAACTTCTGAAAAAGAGAAAACAATAATGATGTCATTAGAAAGTATATGATAAAAACATAATATCAAAATGCAGAGTAATTTTTTTTATATATAATAATAAATATTAATCAAATCAAGCCCATTTAGCCAATAAAGCCATTAACCCAGCACCCCAACACATAACGAAATAAGCAAAAAGCATTCTTCTCAAACCTTGGGGACCCTTGAATTGGTTTGAATACAAGAATTCATGAGCCATCAATTCAACGATACCGGTGTATATCAAGATACCAGAAGATATTGCATCAAAACAACCGTTTGCAATCAAAGCAGTTCTTGAACCTGGAACAAAAGAGTGTCTTACACCAATACCAATAGCGATAGCAATTGGAGTTGTAATTGTGAAGCAACCAGCCAAAATCCATGGTGTACGACTTCTTGAAGGATCCCATGGAGTTTCAGCAATTCTTGTACCCAAACCTAAACCTTCAAACATTTGGTGGAAAACCAAAACAATGAAAAGTGTGATGAATTCGTCACCAGAGACTGCTAAAGATAAACCGACAAAGACTGAATGGAAAATGACACCAAACTCTAGGACCAACACCGATAGCATTTGGTTTAGATAATTTTCACGATCCTTATCATGGACTAAAGTACCAATAACTTCACTATCTTGATGATTTGATTCATGTGAATAATGGTTTGCACCTGGAATATTTGAAGAAGTACCAACTTGTGGTTGCACTGGGGCATCTTCAGAGCTTGATCTGCTGTTATCATCCATACAAGGTCTAGTTTGCAGTTCAAATTCTTCATCTTTGAGAGTATTTCTGCGACTTTGTGGACCACTATATTTAGAAGTGCTGTCATCTTCATCATTATCGGTTAATGTAATATCTCCGCCAGTATGATCATGATGACCATTGTTACCAAAATGTGAATGAGAGGCAGCATTATTACCACCAGTAGCCATTGCAACATAATGATGTGCAACAATTTCAGTCAGGAAAAGAACGAATAATGACATCAAACAAATGGCAAAGGCCCATGTGTAATCACCAAAAGTACCACCAAGACATTCGTTACCCAAAGCATCAGCAGCAGGCTCTAATAAATGCATGAAACCAGTGGAGACAATGACACCAGAACCAAAGAATTTGCAAAAGAACCAACACCAGTCTGGGAGTCTGATGTATGAATATCTTGAAGATAAGATTGGGAAGAAAGACCCCAAACCTGACGATATCAGAATCATGAATATGGATAAAATTCTTAGCCCATCACGCCCATCGTATGTATTCTTAGTATCACATTGTGGTATAGCACCTTCATCCTCGTCTCTTTTTAGAATTTGTATTAGTACGTTATCCATTGTATCCGTGGTTTATTAATGAGTATATGTATGCTAGTATGCTAAAAAACTTTTTATCGAAAATAGGAATAATAGCCACTATTTTCTTTTGTATCCCAAACGAATAGCAGTGTGTATCTGTGTGTGTAATGCGAAAAAGTTGATGTAGTGAGAGTGTGTGTCTCTGTGTACCTCCTTGATCTTGTTCTCTTCTGGTTATAGTAATGGATATGTGACAAAAGAAATGATCAATTCAGCCTTTATAAATGTAACCTTGTTGATCGAGCAGAGAAGATTGAAATGAGGTGAGCTGTGAGAAGAGAGATGAGATGAGATGAGATGTCAAACGAGATAGAAATTGGACCCTTACAGTAACAAAAGAGAAGACGTGAAGGAGAGACAAATTTTTTTAGTACGTATTTTATGGACTGTTGAGGTTATGACATTTTTTGTCAACCTTGGTGGTGATGATCGGAAAAACTATTTGATTGGTCATTGCTGAGTAAGCATATTGGATTACGTCATCTTTGTATTTTTTCCGTGGCTTAACCGAAGTTCGAACACCGAACACCGAGAATGAGAGTACGGCTGGCTGTGTTTGAACTTTGGGGTCCAATTTCCAAACTTCATTTCTATTTACAAAATAGTATTAAGGTAGCTAAGGACAGAAACATCCAGGTATTATAGGGCTTGACATATCATACAGCTCAACACTCACCAGAAATACTCCACATACCATGGCTGTTGAAACACATACCGTTGCTGGTATCATCGCTGGGAGAAACCCCTTGGAGTTCTCTTCGTCAAATCCAATCACTCTATTCTTGTTTCAAGCTATTTTTATCATTGCACTATGTACAGTTGTCCACATTCCCCTAGGCTGGATTAAACAACCAAGAGTCATTGCTGAAGTCATCTCTGGTATCTTGTTGGGTCCTACTGTTATGGGCCGTATTCCAGGCTTCACCAACAGATGTTTCCCAAAGGCCTCGGTGCCAATGTTGACACTTGTTGCAAACGTTGGTGTTATTTTATTCTTGTTTTTGGTTGGTCTTGAAGTTGATGTGAAATTCATCAAGAAGAATTTGAGAATCGCATTAACTGTTGGTATCATCAATATGGCTATCCCTTTTGGGTTGGGTTGTGCAATTGCTAAGGGTTTATATAACCAATATCGAATTCCAAGCAGTGATGGGACTCCAATCAAGTTCACAACATACATGGTTTTTATCGCTGTTGCAATGTGTATCACTGCGTTTCCAGTGTTGGCAAGAATTTTGACATCCTTGAGACTTTTGAAAGATCGTGTTGGTACTGTTGTGCTAGCTGCTGGTATCACTAATGACGTCATCGGTTGGATCTTATTAGCATTAAGTGTTACTTTGGCCAACTCTGGTAGTGGTATCAACACACTATACATCTTATTGGTTGTGCTTGGTTGGGCATTGTTTGTATTGTATCCAGTGCGTTGGTTTTTAACTAAAATTATCATGAAGCAAGATTTACAAACTGGGAAAATTTCAAGATTCTCAATCCTATCAATCTTGATCTTTGTTTTCATCTCAAGTTTTTTCACTGACATCATTGGTGCTCATCCAATTTTTGGTGCCTTCTTGATTGGTTTAATTGTACCAAGAGAACATGGGTTTGTTGTTGATCTAACAAACAAGATTGAAGATTTAGTTCATATCATCTTGATTCCTATTTATTTCGCCTTGGCTGGTTTCAATGTCAATTTAGGTGAATTAAGTGATGGTATTGATTGGGGTTACATTATTGCATTGATTGCCATTGCTATATTTGGGAAAATCTTTGGTGGTGTTTTTGCTTCAAGACTTAACGGCTTGTTATGGAGAGAATCATTTGCTGTCGGTGTATTGATGTCTTGTAAAGGTATTGTCGAGATTGTTGTCCTTAATGTTGGTTTACAAGCCGGTATCATTTCTTCCAAGACCTTTTCCATGTTCATTGTTATGACTTTGGTTTCAACTTTTTTGACAACACCAATGGCTTTGGTTACTTATCCTGTCTGGTATAGAGAAAAAGTTGCCAAATATTTGGCTGGTGAAATTGATTGGGATGGTAATCCAATTGCTAATGAACATGACCAAAATGCAACTGATTCTCAAATTACTGTTAATGATAAATATTCGAGTGAACACTATCTATTCAACTCCATTATTTATAACATTGAAAATGTCGATGATTTCTTTAATCTGTTGAACATGTTGGATTTGTTTTATGGTGTTGAGTCTACAACAACAACAACAACAACAACAACAACAACAACAACAACAAAGCAGAACAATTATGGTGAATCGTTTCAATCAATATTCAACGTTATCTACTTGCAAGAATTGACTGAAAGAACTACTGATTTGATTGGGGCATCTACTTTATTAACTCAGGAAGAATTGAAAAACTCGCATCTTGAACTATTGGAAAAAATCTTTGATTTTAACAAGATCCCATTCAGTGGTGATTTGAAGTATTATCCAAATGAAGACAAGTTTGATACATTTTTGGATTCTGTTGTTGCAAACTCATCAAATGATTTGGTTATTTATTCAACAAGAAATAAAGATGAAGTTGAATCTTCTAAATTCATGAACTCATTGAAGACAAACATTTCATCTCCATTTTTGCTGCTATACAAAAACAATGAAAACTTGTTTACAAACATTAATGTCTTGCTGGATTATGAAGATGACAAAAATGATTCATTAATTTTATTCTTGTCCAGAACATTTGCTCTTCACGGGAAGAATCTGCATTCCATAAACTTTTACATTCATCAAGTGTCACAACCAGAGATTGACCACAAAAGACTATACCAAGCGGATATTGCTAAAATTGAGGCGTTGACTACTGTGAATATAGTCATACATGATGATTTCAACGAACAAAAATGGGATGAGATTGAACAAGGGTTGATAATATGTGGATTAAAATTAGCAAAATTGAGCGAGCAACTGGAATTTTGCTCAAAGAGGGATAATGATTTATTAGCGGTTAAACAGGTTTGAACTTTGTACTTACTTATGTTTGTTTGTATGCCTTAATATGACGTATATGTTTGTATATGTATAATAATTCACAACTGATGTCATAATGTCAGCAAAAAATGGCTTGTATGTACATATGTACCTTTATGCTTGCTCTACCAGATTGCTCTTTTCAGCAAATCAACACTGTTGAATTGTAATCCAAATCTAAAGATTAATTCTGGGGTATATAAATAAAAAGGTAATCCACTTTGGTTAAGGATATATTATAATTTATAAATGTAGTTGGTACATTCTTCCTTCTGAATTGCACTCAAGTTTTGTGTTGCTTTTTAATTTTATTATAATTCGAAATACTGATCATCATGCCGGCTTTAGATAATTCAAAACCAACTATTTACACAACCGCGAATGGGTGGTACTACCCAGAACATCCATATGGTTCCCAAGCTGCTGGGAAAGAAGGTCCATTATTACTCCAAGACAATCACTTGACTGAAAACTTGGCTCATTTCCATAGAGAACGTATCCCAGAAAGAGTTGTTCATGCAAAAGGTGGTGGTGCCCATGGTTATTTTGAATTGACCGATTCTTTGTCTGACATTACATTTGCTAAACCTTACCAACAAGTTGGCTACAAAACTCCATTGACTGTTCGTTTTAGTGGTGTACGTGGAGAGTTGGGTTCTGCTGATACTCAAAGAGATCCAAGAGGGTTTTCCATAAAGTTTCATACTGAATGGGGGTCTCATGATTGGGTCTTTAACAACACGCCAGTGTTCTTTATCAGAGATCCAAACAAGTTTGAGCATTTCATTCATACTCAAAAGAGATATCCAGATTCCAATCTGGATCAAAATACTGATGCTTCAATGGTTTGGGATTACTTTGTCCAAAATCCAGAATCTTTGCATCAGGTTACTTATTTATTTGGTGATCGTGGTACTCCAAAGGACTGGGGCGCAATGCATGGTTACTCTGGTCATACATTCAAGTTTATTAATGAGAAGGGTGAAACCACTTATGTTCAATTTCATGTTTTAGCTGATCGTGGGTTTGAAACAAACACTGATGAGGAAGCTGCTAAGCTGGCAAGTAGTTCACCTGATGACCATCAAAAGAGATTGTTTGAACAAATAAAAGGTGGTGATTTTCCAAGTTACACATGCTATGTTCAAACCATGACTCCAGAACAAGCTGAAAATTTCCGTTATTCAGTTAATGATTTGACTAAAGTTTGGCCTCATAAAGATTACCCATTGAGAAAGTTTGGTCGTATTGTCTTGAACAAAAATGTTACAAACTATTTTGAGGAAATTGAACAAATCGCCTTTAGTCCTTCAAGAACTATTATTCCAGGTATTGAACCTTCAAATGATCCCGTCTTACAGGCTAGAATTTGGTCTTATCCAGATTCACAACGTTACAGATTGGGTCCAAACTATGAACAGTTGGAGATTAACAGAGGTTGTCCATTTGACCCAAATAATACTCGTTGTCCATATCATGCTGGAAATTTTCAAAGAGCAGGCCCTGCTTCTGTTATTTCTCAACATGCTCAGCCAAACTACATTGCACTAGATGATCGTATCAAGTATTTAAACGATGAAGGCAATCCTACATCAACTTACTACGGTGTAATTGACAAGAAGGAAGAAATTCGCTCTTTGAACTTGCAAAAGGCTGAAGCTGCAAATCGCAAACATGAAGGGATTGTTTGGGAAAAACAAAGCTATTATCAGTTACAAGGTTTGTCAGAATTGGATCTTGAACAACCACGAGCACTTTATCATAATGTCTTTAGTGAAAAGGATCGCAAATCTTTTGTCAAAAATGTTTTGGGTGCATCTTTGAATGTTTCCAACAAAGCTGTGAGAGAACAAATACCAAAATACTGGGGATTGATTGATAAAGAATTGGGAAGAAAGATAGCTGAGGGCTTGGAGGTTAACTATGAGTATTTGTCACCAGAACAGTATGCATCAAAAATTGGCACTTCTCATGTTTTGTCTAGATGATATGGTTTTATATTGTGTTGTTTAATTTATATTCCCTTCAAAATAGTTCACATCATTATAATTAGATGTCTCTCTATCTGTAAGGTTAATTGAATATTCATTAGGACAGATCTAGTAGTTATAATAAAGGTCATATTCAACCATATAATTACATATATTGCATTACTACTTTAATGCAGTTACAGGTAGCACTAAAATTGCGCATGAATACCATGCAGGCGCAAGAACAATAGAAGTTAGAACCTTCAACCTATACTAGTACAGCAAGATCATTAAAAAAAAATATTAACAAGCTAATATTATAAAAGAATACAACAGTACAACAGTATACAGGCCATTAGTACAGGAAATGAATCAAAACCCACCTGCAAAACTAAAATCCCCACCACCAAAGTCACCACCACTACCAAAATCACTGCCACCACCAAAGTCACCACCGTTACTATAATCATAACTGCTACTCATTGCACCTCCTAATAATCCACCAATCATTAGCCCACCAAGAAAACCAGGCCCTAAATCACTTCTAGGGTGATTATATTGATTATTATTATAATATGGTCTTTGTTGGTATGAATTATATGTTGTGTTTCTTGATTGTCGTCTTTGTTGGTAATAGTCCTGTTGCTTATATGTATTATTTGGGATTGGTTTTTGTTCTTGTTTAGTATGCACCTTTGGATGATTCACTGGAGTACTCTTGCTCTTCTTCTTTTTATCCCTTCTCCACCAACGACGGGACTTTGTCTCCGTCTCTTCAACACCATGTGAAGGACCACCAGTATCACTTTTAGTGTTTTGTTCTGTAGTTTTACTAGTATCACTTTTAGTGTCATGATCTTCGTACGCTGGTGGCTCTTCTTCGACTTCCACAGGAACACTAGAGAATTCAGTACCATCTGGGGATTCCCACTGAGATTTATTGGTCTTCAAATTGACATAAAACCAAGTATGATACTTTTCATCATAAAACGCTTTCCAACCTTCTGGGACTATTGGTGTTAGTCTCTCACTCATGTTGTATAAATGTGTATATTCCTGTTTTTATAGATCAATTATAAAGCGAACAACTTTTTCTACAGCTGTAATATTCTCAAAATGAGAACGTCGACTAGAAATAGAGTTTCAATATCCGCAATTATATAATACCTGAATAAAATGATTTAATGACGAGCTCTGTACTCCAATCTGTATGCAATTGGATCAAATGATGGATAATCTTTATTCTTAGTGATTGTATCGACAAATCTAGTGATATTAAAAATCACCTCCACCAAAATCACCACCGCCAAAATCACCACCACCGCCAAAGCCTGGTCCACCAAATCCTGGCCCATCAAAGCCTGGACCTCCACCAAACCCATGGTCAGGACCACTTAGTAAACTACCAAGCGCCAACCCACCAAGAATACCTGCACCTGCACCTAATGCTGCACCACCAAACCCGAATTCTAAATTGAATATTAGTTTTAATGAAAACAAAACTTTATATTTGATGACTTACTACTCTTCTTTTGAGGTTGTGGCTGTTGCTGTTGATAAGCTATAAATGAATAGGTTAGTGTCTTTTTTCAAGTAAACAATGCCTGAATAATGCATTATAACATACGTTGTTGTGCATAGTATTGTTGTTGTTGCTGAGGATAATTTTGGGGAGCCTGTTGACTCTGTTGCTGATAATATTGCTGTTGTTGTGGCTGTTGCTGTTGTTGATAATGTTGCTTCTCGTTACCGTTACCAGACTGAGATGAGCCATGTTGCTTCTCGTTTGGATATGAGTTTCCATGACTTCCAGAATCATAAGCTGGTGGAGAAGAGTCTTGTTTGAACTTGGTGCCAGGTGGAGCTTCCCATTGTGATTTACCAGTGCTTAAATTGACGTAGAACCAAGTTTGATATTGTTCATCAAACTCTGCTTTCCAACCATCGGGAACTATTGGTTCTGGTGATCTTCCCATGACAATTATCCTTTTTGAAATGGTGAGAACTAACAAATCAGTTAAATAAACTCAAACAATTATGATATTGTAGTATAGATAACACCATGATAAACTCCTTTTCCCAATATTCAATTTCCAGCACCCTGTTCTTTTATATGGAATATGCTGTTTCTAATCTAAGCCATCTTACATTTGGTATGATATTTACGCGCAGGATCTCAAATTAATATGTTTAGCCGGTATGTTATTTACGCTGGAAATCTCTGCCTGGAGTTTAGGCAGACTTTTTTAAAATAACCTCCCTAGAGCCTCCCTTGTCCAATCTCCAGGCTGAAGTTTGAACACACCCACGTGGAGTTTTTACAGGAATTGGTCGTTTGACCTTAAAACGAATCTCATCGACTGTAAAAAAAATATCACAAGAAAAGAATTGCCACCAACTTATAGTTGTATACTCTTCATAGTTCACAGCTATTCCATAATTCAATATCATCATGGTTGAACAGAAAGATGCTTCTCTAGACAAGCCTTTGGATGCTAATGCCCCTCCAACAATCTTTGGCACCAAGTTAACCCCAGAATATGCCACTGCTGCTCTAAACTTAACCATTGATTTCCAAAGACAAAAACAATCTTTCGCCAACACTCATATCCTACAACATCCATATACTATTGGTGCTGTGTTGCTCATTGGTGGTACTTTTGCTTACTATAAAACTGCATGGATCATCCGCAGGGGAGGTATTGAACTGCTAAAGAAGAACACAGACGTTGTGGTTGGTGTGGTTGTGTTCACAATCATGGTTGCATCTATTTTCTTTGCTGTCGCTTCCAGACCAACCAGTGTGATCAGAGACGAGGCTGATGATCTTGCTCTTCATAGTGAAGAAGTGTTTGGTGTTGATTTGAGAATATTGGCCAATTTGGTTCCAACTGACAAGAAAAATAAGGAACTGTTGAGTAAAGGTGACAACACTCAACTAATCATTTATAGAGACGTTCCAATTGCTGTGATCTCGGTTTTACCTGTTCCTGAATTATCAAATTCTGAAAAGTTCACCGTAAAGATTACAGGTTGTGGTGTTCGTAAAGTTTATCAAAAATCTGGTATCTTGGAAGATTTATTCGATTGGGCATTCACTAGAGCTAATGCTTTAAACACAGCAAAGGCTAAGAAAATTGTTGTCATTACTGATGCTTTCTCCACTGACTCATTTTTAAAGAAATTCTTAAAGGCCAAGGGATTCCAATACATTGAATCTAAACCAATCAATGATTCTTGGATCTTGAAAAAGTATAACATCTTGAAAGAAACTTGGGCTATTCAATTGAATGTTGTCAAAACTGAAAATATTGAATCTAAGAAGGGCACTACTGGTGCTTCTCGTCGTCGTACTTGAATTTTAATATAGTAACTAGAGAATAAGATCAAACCGATTAAAATTGTATATCATGCTGTATATTAGATGTTGGGGGCTATCATCAAACACAAAAGGAATGTGAATATAATAAAAGCTGAGCACAGTTGAAAATATTAATAGTAATGGTCGAAGAATTGAAGTCTATAACTTTCCCCATATATATGTATATACATTCCCGTTTTATTTTACTTTTTCAATCAAGCAAACCAGTAGTCTTTTTATGGGATCTATGACTTCTTTTCTTAACTCTGTAAATAGTGAACAGAATGTAAGCAACAAATAAGATGAATAAGCACAAGAAGAATGTTTTGATTAAACTCCATAGTGTAGCAAAAAAGCCTGGTTGATTCTTTGCTTGTTCATGCTCGCGTGATATCCATCTATTTCTAGCATTTCTTCTCTTGGCTCGTAGCTGGGCCCTCCTTTTAGGTGTTCTGAGTTTATTACCAGTGTTTTGTTTTCTTCTTCTACCATCAACATCAATTTGATAATCATCTTCGTCTTCATCAGCTCTTTTTTGAAATTTAACAATTCCATCAGCATCAACGAAATCATCAAATGATGTAATGGAGACACCATTTTGTTGTAACATATAAACATCAGAATTAAAAATATCGACATTCTCCACTAAATCACCAGTAGCAGCACTGAAACCCAAATATTTAGTTTCTGGTAATTTAATATCGTGCAATGTGAAGCAGTTTCTCCATTCACCTTGAACTTTGTAATCCAATGATAGATAACCATCTTTAGTTGTATGTATTAGTCTAGCATAAACGGCTCCATCCTTTGGTTTATAAATACCACGAGCGACACATCCACCCAATTCATTAGCTTTACCATCATTATCTTGATCATACTTGGTGACCCCATCACCAAGCATCACATTTATGTATGGAAAACTTGGGCCTTTTCGACCATTTTTATATGTATCAAAGAAAACACCAAGGCCATTAAACTTATCTTGGGACCCAAACACCTGGCCTTGAGGTAAGATTTCATCGGTCAAGAACAACGCAAACCCATCACCTTTGAACCCATTCAACTTGGCTTTACCATGAATACTGAAATTAAACACAACTTCAAAACTTGGTTCTAGGATTGGAGCTTTTGAGAAAATAGAACCAGCTTGATGAGGTTCTTCTATAGTCAATCTAACGAATTCCCCATCCTTTACCAAGGCGTCACCTTGAACATACCAATTATCAGCTTCTAGATATGGTGATTTCAAAGCAAGATCCTCAATTGCAATTCTCTTGACTCCTGTTGACTTGTCTTGACCATCAATTAAGGAATTAACCTCTTCATTTGTCAAACCTTGATCTTTGTTACCACCTCTTAGAAACACCCAATATATGATAAATAGAAAACCAACAGCTGTGATTGATTGCAAAGCACGAGATCGCTTCCACTGGCGGACAACACTCATTCTATATATGACAATACCAACGAAATAAGGCACACAGAATAGGATAGGAAAATCTCTCTAAC
>JAJLVX010000488.1:0-31201 GCA_030564525.1 Liangdongia berthetii | reverse complement strand
TCATGCTGACTTTAGTTTACTTGGATTCGTATCACCATACTTAGATCTAATTCATACACATAATAATAATAATGGCTACTAAAGTGAAAGTTGTTAACCCAATCGTCGAGATGGACGGTGACGAGCAAACCAGAATCATCTGGCACTTGATTCGTTCTGACTTGATCCTACCATACTTGGACATTGACTTGAAGTACTACGACTTGGGGATTGAAAACAGAGACGCTACTGACGACAAGGTCACCATTGAGTCTGCTGAAGCCACCATCAAGTACGGTGTTGCCGTCAAGTGTGCCACCATCACTCCAGACGAGGCTCGTGTTGAAGAGTTCAAGTTGAAGAAGATGTGGAAGTCTCCAAACGGTACCATCAGAAACATCCTGGGTGGTACTGTCTTTAGAGAACCAATCATCATCCCAAGAATCCCAAGAATCATCTCACACTGGGAAAAGCCAATCATCATCGGTAGACACGCCTTTGGTGATCAATACAAGGCCACCGATGTCATCATCCCAGGCGCTGGTGAATTGTCCCTAGTTTTCAAGCCAGAAGATGGCTCTGAACCAACTTCTTGGAAGGTTTACGACTACGAAGCTCCAGGTGTCGCTTTGTCCATGTACAACACTGACAAGTCAATCACCGACTTTGCTGAGTCTTCTTTCAAGTTGGCCTTGGAACGTAAGTGGAACTTGTACTCCTCCACCAAGAACACCATTTTGAAGAAGTACGATGGTAGATTCAAGGATATCTTTGAAGGTATGTATGAAAAGAAGTACAAGAAGGAATTTGAAGCTGCTGGTATCTGGTATGAGCATCGTTTGATCGATGACATGGTTGCTCAAATGATCAAGTCCAAGGGTGGTTACATCATTGCCATGAAGAACTACGATGGTGATGTTGAATCCGATATCGTTGCCCAAGGGTTCGGTTCTCTAGGTTTGATGACTTCTGTCCTGGTCACCCCAGAAGGTGTTTTCGAAGCTGAAGCTGCCCATGGTACTGTCACCAGACACTACAGACAACACCAACAAGGTAAGGAGACCTCCACCAACTCAATTGCCTCCATCTTTGCATGGTCCAGAGGTTTGATCCAAAGAGGTAAGCTGGACAACACCCCAGACGTTGTCAAGTTTGGTGAGCTGTTGGAAAAGGCCACTCTAGACACTGTCCAAGTTGATGGTAAGATGACCAAGGATTTGGCTCTTGCTGAAGGTAAGACTGACCGTGCTTCCTACGTCACCACTGAAGAGTTTATCAAGTTTGTTGCTGAGCGTTTGCAAGACCAATTCAAGAAGGAATTTGCCTAAATTCGATGCTGTCCATCTGTTTAGGAGTGATTTGATCTATTTATTTCATTTAATGTAACGTAATGTCATTAGCGCCCTGAATGTGTAGTTGTTGTTGTTGTTGTTGTTGTTACTGTTAGTACTGTTAGTACTATTAGTACTATTAGCCGCCCGGCGGCTATTTCTTCCTCAACAAACATCAAAACATCAACACCAAAAAAAGGTCATCCAAAAAGTGTTGATCCAACAAGCCCAAAAGGAGACACTTGACACTTTTACACCTGGAAACATTAGAGGGTCATTCAAGAATCGATAGAGTCATCTGCTTTCCATCCTGTTTTATCCTGTTTCATCCTATTCTGGCCAATTCTTTCTATATTCGTCTTGATCCCAAAGATAAGAATACTTATTAGACAAACTACTACAGTATAAACTAAACACAATGCACATGCCACCAGAGTGGAAGGCTGTGCGTGGGCTACCCATCCCAACTAATGCTGAGCAATACACCAATCTCAAGCAATGCACTGATAAACTCAACAAAACAGTCAAGACTACAGACTATTCAATTGACAAGAATTTGGGTAAACTGAACATTGTGCTCAACAAGATTGAAAATAAAGTTGGCCGTATCAAAGATGGTCTTGTGGTTATTGAAAGAGCTAATCAGGAACTTATTTGGTTAGACATCTTGAAATAACTATGTACATACAATTGAACCATGGTATCATGAATATCAATACATATGAGTATAATTTGAGAGTGGTATTACTAATTGCTGAGTAATCATTACCTGGTGTCCGGGTGCCAATTTCCAAATCATTCGCAACTGTCATTTCGTCCCGGTCGCAACTTCTCCAGAAAATTTTTTTGATGAATCATCAACAGTTTGGTGAGGTGAGGTGGGTCATTTTATTTCACCTTATTCTTTTCAACTGAACAACAACAACATCAATCATCATACATATACAAATGTTGTCAAGAAACATTGCATTGGGTGCTGCCCAAGCAGCTTCCATGAAGAGATTCTCCTCCTCTTCAACTGCTGCTATGGCTTACAAGCTATTAAGAAACAAAACACGTCCTCCATTACCAACTTTGGAATCTCCAAAATGGGATACCCAATCTGCTGTCGCTTCCATCTTGTATGAAAACCCAAGTGATGTCAAGCCAGCCGTCAAGCAACATGTCTTCAATTGTTTGGTCCAAAACGAACCAGGTGTTTTGAGTTTGGTTTCTGGTATCTTGGCTGCTAGAGGCTTCAACATTGATTCATTGGTTGTTTCAAACACTGAAGTTAAAGATCTAAGTCGTATGACCATCGTCCTAAAGGAAAAAGACGCCGTCATCGAACAAGCCAGAAGACAAATCGAAGATTTGGTCCCTGTTTATGCGGTCTTGGATTACTCAAACTCTGCAATCATCAAGCGTGAATTGCTATTGGCTAGAGTCTCTCTACTAGGTCCTGAATATTTCGAAGATTTGTTGAGTTTGCACCATCAACAAGTTGCTGGTGAAGAACCAGTTTCTGAAACTTCAAAATTCCACCCAAAGAACTTGTCATTTGGTGAACTATTGCGTTTGAAGAATGAATACTTCCAAGCTGTCAAGTCATTAACTACTGAATTCGGTGGTAAGATTGTTGATGTTTCCGATAGAAACTGTATCATTGAACTATGTGCCAAACCATCAAGAATCTCCTCCTTTTTGAGTTTGATCCGTCCATTCGGTGTCTTGGAAGCTACTAGATCCGGTATGATGGCTCTACCAAGAACTCCTGTTGAATCTAACATTGATGAATTGCCAGAACCTGATGCTGATGAAGTTGTCGACACTTCTAACTTGCCACCAGGTTAAATAGATGTAACATAATATCAATTGTTGTCATAAGAATGTGTTTTTAACAATAGAAATAATCATAGAAAGATAAAACAAACTAAAGGGGAAAATAAATTCATGTACATATATACATATATATAAAGTGCTGCACATGATGAATGAACTGATGGAATTGAAACTAAACAAACGAAAGATTGATTGCATGCTGTAAACTACTTGTGTATGCTTTTATATAGATTTATTTTGCCCTTCTAATTAACGAATCAACTACTGTTTAATATTCTTTTACGTATGAATCAAACAGCTAACGTCGTGATTATATTAACTCTTCTTACTCGAATAAATAAAACATTAAACCTTATGGCTTCCCAATAAATACCCTCTCGTTATAACAGACTCACTGCTAACATGTAATTCATCAACTTCTAAATCACCCAATAAACTGGATATTATAGCATCCAAATATGCATCAATCAACACTTTAGATTTACCACTAGTTAGAATTTCATTAACAACGGTCCCAAATACGTCACGGTTTGTTATGACAATGTCTTCATTGGCTAATTTAAATGAAACAAATAAATAAACACTTTCTGTTGTTGTTGTATCATCATCATCTCTTTCACGTCGTATCTCATTAAAACAATCGTGCCAATCTTGGATTTGAATCTCACCAAACTCCTCATTATTGTGAAACAATTTCGGTAACCCTCTAATCTTATCTACACTAACTTGTGTGACATTAAATGGCAGTTTCACGTATAATTCAACTTGTCCATTGATAATTGGCTTTGATGTATCACCATGTTGGAATTCAAAACTCAAATGTTCAATGGATACATTTGCAATATATTTTGAAAAATCATCTTCAAAGTTTGAATAATAATTGAAATTCCATTGGAAAAAACCCAAAATTTCATTTATAAATGATGGTAATTCAGGTGAACCATCTTTATTTTTAACTGTCACTGGTAATGATTCATTGTTTAAAAATTCATCAATCAGCACTTTCATTGGTGTAATTTCATCAACATTAATTATATTTTGACAAGTTTGGAAAAGCTTTGGATTTAAAGATGTAACTGATGTTGACATATTAATAAATAAATGAGGCTCTAATGGAGAAATGCTGAAACTTTCAGAAGTTAAACCTTCTGATCCAAAGATATCAATTGATGGTTTTTGAAAACAATCTTGTAGAAAAATTGACCAAGTTAACTTTGGAATTGAAAACCCAACAATTTTGTACTTAATTGGATTGACAATTTTCAAAATGAAATCAACATCATAATACATTCGACCAGTCCCATCATCATTCAAATTTTCAATAACGTTTAAATTTTGAAATTCTGCATCATTAGCTGTAAATTCAAAATATTTGGAACTAACAACATCTTGTGCAAAATCCAGTTTAAAACTTCCAAGTGGTATACTACCCAATTTCAGGTTCAAATTCAAATCACCAAATACTGTGAATATTAAATCTGGATTCATTAATAAAGACTTGACCAATTTAAAAATCTCTGTGGTTTTTGGATGAATTGTAATAACCAAATCAAGATTTGTTGATTCACCATCTCGTATACTCAAATCAAATTGTGGAATATCAACAATACCAATACTTATTTTGTCTTCACCATATTCTGGAACGGCAACGTTTAGCTCAACAGGATCCATATTAATAGTTGCTGTACTGAAAACTTCACCACCAGTCCTTAACAGCCCAGCATAATAGCTATTATCAACTTTTTCATAACTAATAATGTTTACACCTTCCACTCTAACATCAATACCATTTGTCTTGACACGCTCAAGTTGTACATTGGTAATTTCCAACGCCACAGACTTGTTAATAAACTCTGAAGTTCTTGGAACCATAAATATCAAATTCAAAGCACAAAAGCAGCCAATAAAAGTAAAAATTAGCAGAGCAATATAAAACTGTATCTTGTATTTATTCATAGTTCTGTTCCTGTTGTTGTTGTTATCGTACTGCTGCTCAACCGTTTCATAACTAATAATACTGTTACCAATCCCAGGGGATGTTTGTATCCTTGTTATTAAAAGTGGTTGTCTTTCGTCTTCTGAATGTGGTGATGCAGTTGTGATGGTGTGTGCTGAAGACGTTTCTGATGTGGGATTGTGGGACTCCCAGTTGTTGTCTATAACGTAATTCCCAGTCGTTGCCATCTTTTAATAAATGTTGGTTGATATTCTTTGTGTTGATATTGACTCTGATATCAGTTGTGGAAAATTTTTTTTCTGATTTTTGACACAAAAATTGAACTTAAAGAGTTTGTTAAAAGAACAAGCAGAGTAGTAGAGTAGCAGCAATGAAGAGAAATGATGATATTATGATATTATGTATGAATATGTTAATATGTTCAATGTATTATGTTCATAAAATTTAAATCATTGTTTATAAATTCATTATTCTACTAGACTCTAGTTACGAGTTAGTACCTAGTATAATTATAAGTAACATGCAACAGTATAAATATTCATATGTACAGCTATATGAGAATGAGAAATTATATATGTAGCTGCAGTTTGGTATTTTCTGAATCGACTGGAGTCAGAATGGTGCCTTTAGTTTCCTAACTTTCCTTTGTTCCTTTTGATCAACCTCAGGTTTCAATTCTTTTGGGCCTGTTCTTTGCTCATGAGCTGTATATCTGTAATCACCATAATTCCGTTCTGTTGGTTTTGAATATTCAACATTTAACAAATGGAAAATCTTCCGTTCATCTGAACCTTCAATTAACATCGTCTTCTTGGAATACTGACCATTTTCATTTTTAAATTTAACCTCTTTAAACAACCCCATTTGATTCAATCTCAACCCCTTTTTCAGTGCAGTTAATCTAATCTTTCTATTGAAATAATCATTACCAGTTAAATAAATCATAGCAGCACCCTTTTCAGACCAAGGAATCAAAAAGAAATCAATTCTTCTATTGATCCCATGTTGTCTTTTACCACAATACTTGAAATTGTCTTGTGGTAATAATGAAGCACCACAAAAAAACTTGGTTTCAACTTTTCTAACTAATTCACACTTCACATATCCAGTAGCCATCAATTCTTTATGGAATTTTTGCCAAATAGCTTGTAGCTCTTCCAACTCTGTATTTGGTTTAGTGACAATGATATCAATATCACCAGATTCTGGTAAACCTCTTCTATAACTCCCACCAATGGTTAATTCAACTTTAGCATCAACCTTGGCCATTACTGATTTCACAAAGTTTTCATGAAAGGCAATCTCATCTCTTGGTATTTTACTATTCCAATCATCATAATATTTTAACCCGTATTGCTGGTTTTCAGTTAAATCTCCACGTTTAGCAACATCTTTTAAAGTCTTCAACCCTTCATTTGCCCATCTCTCAGCAGTTTTGGGACCAACACCAAAAATCTTGTTAAAAATTGTAACTGCTTTCAAGTCATTTTTTAAAATTGTTAATGCTTGCAAGTTGTTTGTTTGGACAATTTCTTGGATTTTATCAGCAATAGAATCACCAATGTTTGGCAACTTTTTAGCTTGTGAAGCCGAAAAGATAAACGTTGGTGTGATAGCCAATGATTGAATAGCCTTTCTATATGCACTTGCCTTGTAGAATTCACCTTGTGTGCCTCTTTCTTCAGCCATTTGCTTTAACAATTCCATAGTTCTCAAATTAGGATTCTCAAAAGTTCCTTCAGTTAAGATAATTGGATCTGGTGGAAGAGCTTTAGTAGCTTTCTTTGTTGTATGTGGACCTTCTGCTGCTGGCTTATGTTTTTCTTTGAACTCTACTTTATAATCATCTTCATCAAGTTTCTTCTGTTGTTCAATGGAATCAACAAGCCATTGTTGGGTAACCATTTTATAATTTAAATCACCTGTATCCAACTCGCAACTTTTCAAGTTCCTCTGTAACCCAGCTAAAGTTCTAATCATATTTGTATTTATCAATACATGAGTTGGTCCTTCATTTTGACTCGTCAACACTTTAGCACCAAATTTCGCAGCGTTCTTTTTATGAATAGTGGTGAATGCAGTGCCCTTCAACGGTACAAATAAAAACTTTAGTCCTTTGAAAAGCAACATATTTGACGAAATTGATAATGATGATGCTGTTCTTGTTGTGGTATTGTGAGCACCAGACATTTTGTTTGTCAAGTGTATATAAACACTTCTGTATTGCTGGTTGTTTTACACGATCTTGTTCAAAGACAATTCTGTCATGTTAATGATCCCGGTAGTACTAAACAGCTAAAACAAGGTTAATACAAACTGGGACACTAATGTCTATACAATACAAAGCACTGTACAATTCCCTGTACCCTCCTCTTGTTTAGTAATTGTTTTGATGGTGTTTCAACTTAAATATTGACTGTTTAATCCACCATCACACCGTAGTTCTGTTAAAGTTTACTTTGTTTTTACTGTGTAATTTTCAGTACATTAACAGATTATACATAACAACAACGACACTACTGATAAAATACATACATTCAACTATTCAACAACAAACTCTGTCTTGAAAGCATTGCCATCCTCAATCTCTTTAATCATTATATCTCGAAATTGTGGAGAAATGGTCTCTTTATAGTCTCCAACAATGGAATCAAAATCTTTAGCATCTTCATTGCCTAAATTATTAATAGCAGAACCATTTGGAATAATCCAAAATAAAGGATTGTTGCCCATCACTTCACACCAATTCGCATAAAATGATTTCTTTCTCCAAATTAAACCTCTATCTTTCGGAACAACTCTAACAACATATCTAGCATTACCATGTCGAACATTCATAAAAACTTCTTCAAAAGTTCCTTGATGTCTCTTCTTTCTTGAAATCATCACATCCAATGTACTTTTGTTAATGAAAATATAATAAATATGTGAAGAAAAAAGTGCAAACACCATCATTAGCCATCCAATTAACATGATATAAACAACAATCACGTTTGGGTTCAATATCCTACCACGTCTCACATGCATATCTTTGGAATAGACAGCCAATGAAACACCAAGATAGATGAAATAACACACAAACCAAAATGTATACTGTATGAATAATCTATAGTTTCTCTTCCCAATAACTCCACCTATCCACGAACAATAATGGTCCATCTTGGGCACACAATAATTCAAATGGGACGAATGGTGACATCTATCAATCTTAATGCTTTGACAATTTGTACACCATGGTGGGTATCCATTACCATCGCATAAAAACATTTCTGGAGGTGTGATTGTTCTATAGTCTAATGCAGGATCATCATGATTATCAGAAACAACAAGTTTGTAAAGAGGCACTGTTGGTTGTCTTCCAGGGCCAAACCATAATATTTGGACCCAAATGATATAAAGCAATGATACAAACAAAACATTACCGACAATTAACCCAATACCAGTACTTCTTGAATGATGGTTTCGTACTTCTCTCCAGCATAGATAATAAGAATAGACCCAAGAGACATAAATAAATGAGCAAAAGACGATCGTGGGAGCAATCCACCTCACTAGTTTCTTTATTCTTTTGCCAAAATCTTTCATTGGTAATTATAATCAAAGCATTGTGCTATGTGACTCGTGAGATATCTGTTTATGCTGAGCTTTATCCCCCTTTCAACGAAGGTGTCACTTGTTTATAAATGAAAACATGAACAATCTCGAGGCTCTGCCTATTAGTGGTGTTCGGATGTGATATGCCAAAATTTTTCAGTTTGATGACATTAATAGTATTTCAGGTTATGTACAACTTATTCCATTCAGAATATAAAAGATGTTGTACTTGATTGGTTTGGGTCTTTCCTATGAGTCAGACATCACTGTTCGTGGTCTGGAAGTTGTCAAGAAGTGTAAGAGAGTTTACTTGGAAGCTTACACTTCTATATTGATGGCTGCAGACAAAGAATCATTAGAAAAGTTTTATGGTCATGAAGTCATCTTGGCTGATAGAGAACTAGTTGAGAGTGGCAGTGAACAAATCTTGGATGGTGCTGAACAAGATGACATTGCCTTCTTGGTTGTTGGTGATCCATTCGGTGCAACTACCCATACTGACTTGATCATTAGAGCTAGAGAATTGGGTATTAAAGTGGAGGCCATCCATAATGCTTCTGTGATGAATGCTGTTGGTGCTTGTGGTTTGCAATTGTACTCTTTTGGTCAAACTGTCTCCTTGGTTTTCTTCACTGATAGCTGGAGACCTGATAGTTTCTATGACAAGGTTTTGGAAAACAGAAAGATTGGGTTACATACTCTAGTGCTTTTGGACATTAAGGTTAAAGAACCAAATATTCAAGCCATGTCCAGAGGTAGAATTGTTTATGAACCACCAAGATACATGGATATCAAGACTGCTGCTTCTCAATTATTAGAAATTGAAGAAAAGAGGGGCTTGAAATGTTACACTCCAAACACTCCAGCCGTTGCTGTTTCAAGATTAGGTGCTCCAACCCAATCTTTTAAGGCTGCTACTTTGAAGGAATTGAGTGAGTACGATGCTGGTGAACCATTGCATTCTTTGGTTATTTTGGGTAGACAAGTTCATGACTTGGAACTGGAATACTTGTACCAATATGTTGATGACAAGGCCTCCTTTAAAAAGATGGTTGAAGAAGATCAAGAATTCTTCAAGCCACCACCATACGTCCCTCCACCATCTGATAATGAAAGTGATTAAACTATATATCTGTGTCTGTTAAATTTAATATGATTGTATATTAGAATATTTAAATATGTAAGTTTTTGTTTTAATGAATGTATTATAATTATATATGGATCCTTTTTCCATGATTCTCTCTGTATGTGTTTTCCTGGTTTTATTATATGTTCTCTGTTTCACTTAGTTATTAATAAATAATTTCATCTGTCTTCTTCCATCACTTCAAGAAGCGTTTCATCTCTAGTTTGAGTTGGTGTAATTTTTTGACCTTTTCCTGGTGTATTTGATTCAAAATCAGCATCATCGTCATTAACACCCTCTGTTGTTGGTAAAGAAGAAAACGCAACACCTGATTCATCATCTTCGATCTTAATCTCAGTTGGTTTAAAATACAAAACAACAAATGCGGAACCAACAATAACAAAAATACCTAACCAACTCCAAATATTTGGTAAATGCTTCCAAATGACGGCATCCCAAAACAAGGCAAATAACATTTGACTGTATAAAACTGAAGATGCTCTGGATGCTTTTTCTCTGCGAATACCTTCTGTTAATAAAAATTGCATGACAAACCCAGTAATACCCAAAGTGAAAAACAATGACCATTGCTTTGTGGTTTGTGGAATCTTGAAAGTTAATCCTGGAACAAATACAATACCAATAAAACTAATGATACAGGTGATCAATGCAAAATATTCAACTGTAACTAGTGAATGTGCTCTATTCCCAATACGTCTAACCACAATGTAAATACCACTAGTACCAAAAGTACCAGCCACAGCAAGTAATGTAGCAAATAATCTAGCCTTTGGATCTGAAGATTCGACACTTTCTGGAGCAGTACCTTCAGGGACACCAAACAAGAAAGTTGGTCTGGCAATTAAAACAACACCACCAAGAGAAACAAACCCTCCAACGGCTTCAATGACTGTCCAACGTTCTCTTAAAATCACCCAAGCCAAAAACCCAGTGATTGATGGAACAAGAAATGTGATTGTAATTGCATCCGACATTGATAAATACATGACTGAATAATACAGTGTGAAAACACTACTGAATCCAACAACACCTCTTAATATCAATAATCCACGAACTTCCCTTGGACCAGCGATTGGAATTTTAGCAACATACTTCAAGTACGCAACACACCCAAGGACTGTGATTGACATTCTCACAAGTAAAATTTGAAATGGATGGATTGGATCATCTTTAAAATCTGGATCTGTTTCTAATAATTTTGTTGTAAGCACCATAATGGAGTTAAAAAACTGGGAAAGTAATAAAAAAATCAAGCCAAGGTTGGGCACAATTTTAGCTTCCCAAAATGATATAAACCTGCTTTTCAGTAGACCTCTTCTTGTTGCTGAGCTTTGTAAACCAAGAAATGAGGATTCAGTGTCATCAAATGGGTACCTTTCCAGTTCAAAAGAGTCATCTGCACCATCATCACTGGATCTTATCCCACTATGGAGAGAGGGTTTTGTTGCTTCTGTAGTTGAATCCATTGCGTATATATTGGTGATACTCTATAATTCTAATATTCTAGTTTCTATAATATATATATTGAAATTTTGAGTCATGAGTTGAATCACCCACACTTATCCTTATATTCAACAATTAATACCTTTCACTCCAAATTCTGCTTTTTTCTTTTTTCCCTTATCCGAAAATGTTGTCCAAACCGATAATTTAACTCAATCGGGTATAATGCCTAATCGGGTGATTACTGATAACTTTAACTTTAACTACATATTAACAATAGAGATATGTCATGGTATTTGACTGGAATTGATGTGTCAATGTGTCTATTTACAGTTAAAGTTAATATATGATCACACATCATTCATCATTTGAAATGTCCTGTAGTTCTTGATTGGCTAGTTCTGCCCAAAAGTAAACCACTGCAATACCTTTAGGTGAAACTCTTTTAAATCCTCTTCTTGCAACAATTGCATCATGAGCATTCAAGGTACGGATATATACAGCAAACTTGTTCCAGGAAAGACTATTCAAGTTGTTTAAAATAGTTGTTCTTTCCTTTGACAACGGTAGTTTTTCTGTATGTTGAAAAATGGTGTAGTCTTCTGTATTTGGATCCTTGAACAGCGACAAATTTCCAATCAAATTAGTAACCTTGGAGTGAAGCACTGAGACATATTCATTGTACACAGTTATAGACTCCTTTGTATGTAACCCAGATTCTTCGTGTAGTTGTTCCTTGTATTCTTCATTGTAATTGTCATCATCATCATCATCATCATCATCATCATCATCATCACCATCATTGTCATTTCCATCTTGATGCAGTTCATCATCATATTGACTCAAGTTCAAGACACTCTCAACAACTGTACCAGCAGTATTATCAATTCTTTCTTTAAACCTTTCCTGGAAAGAATGATCGTTCAAAACTTGTCCAAAATCTGTCTTTTTATATGTCTTTACAACTAAAAAGCTGAAACATGATCCAATAAAACTTGCTGTTACAATGATGGGAATCCAAATGGGTAGAATCAAACTAACCCCAAATAATATACCTGCAATCTTAAAGCGATGTCCCCAAGTTTTTAAATCTGATTTATCCTTTGGCTCCTTAAATTTGGATGAATTGAAATTAACAATGGCTGGGGTGACAATAGAACCTTTGATTTTGTAAGTGGTTAAGATATCCTCTTCAAAATCAAACGATAAACTCAAATCTCTCCAATGTTTCTCAAATGGGTTTTTGTTTGTTATGAAAGCAGTATAAAAATTCACAGTTCTATCATGCCTAACATTGGCAAACAAATATCTTTGCTTAAACTTTGACAATCCATCCAGATAAGCACCTTGACTAATCTTCACCAAAATTCTTTGAGGATCAGTTATAAATAACTCCTTTCCGGCTAATCCTAATAGAAATTGACCCAAGATACTCAGTACTCTATATCTTCTTTTGAAGAAAAAAGTTCCGAGATGTGGTGTAGCAAACGTGGTGAAGAGCACAGGTTCAACATGGTTGAAGAATCCCAGTCTCTCCAATTCACCAATGATATATCTGGAAACCAGCCCACCAAGTGAATAACCAACAAAACTAATCTTTACGATTCTAACCCCATGTGTTTTAAACAATTCATCAATCTCAAGGAAAATCTCCTTCATCATACGATCACCAATGATCTCGATACCATCATAAGTCTTGAAGAAGGAAGAGGATTGTGGACGTAGTGTATACACCTTTTCATTGGTCTTTGTTGGTTTCATAATGTTTTTGACTGCTTCTTCAACGGTGTTTAAATGCGATGCGCCTCCCCATAAACTAAAAGGCAAAAAAAAAGGTGTTAATAACAAAGCTGAAAGAGTCCATTATCATAATCTTCAATATACCCATGAACAAGCACAAACAAATGGCCTTTTGTATTTTCCTTCTCTGTCATGTTTGTACAGTATAGTTTCTGTTGTTTTTAATGCTGTTGTTTAATATGTGTAGAATTCAAAGTTTACTGATTTCTGTCAAAATTATAGCGAACCAAAGTTAAAGAAGAGCAAAGAGAAAAACAATGAAAATAATGGGTTAGTAGTTATCAGTTATTGGCTGAAGCCTGATACAGCTGATGTAACGGTATACTTATGTGCAATAGGAATAATGTTAGTACAATTGAGCTATTACGCTTGTTAATTTATAACACTCTTTTATTGATGTTGGTGGCTCGGCTTAAACTTCTCTGGCACATTTATATAATTCATCGCTGTATGATTTAAATTCAAAGTTTTTAAATTGGGAAAATCGCCAATTAATGTTGTGAATTTTTGGTTATTTGACAAATCTAGTAGTTTTAGTGTGATATTAGAAGATTCAACCCCGTTCTCAACAGTTTCAAGCTTTCGGCATTTAGAGATGGTCAATTCTTTTAAATGTTGGTATTTCCCAAGATTAAAATTGGTTGAAAAATTGTCATTGTATATTCTTAAAACTTGAAGGTTTTTAAACTTCAATAAAGCATCATCTGGGACTCTGTTTCCAATCAACTCAATCACTTTTAAATTTGGGCATGTCATATCCAATAAAAACTGTGAATATGAAATCTTAGAAGCATCAACATTATCATTCAAAGCCCTCTTCAGTAAAACATCACTATGATTCAATATCTTCAAATTTGGGGCTTTTAAAGTAAACAATTGAAATGTGAAACTTCCTATTGATAATCTTTCTAATTTATTGAAATAACAATTTGTATTGTCTAATAATCTCAAATCATCAAACCCTTCAATACTCGTTATAAATGGAAAGAAAAATTCCGTGAATTTAGAGTTGGATTTGGGTATCAATGATTTCATCAAGGGGTTAATTGAAAAAATCGATGAATCGATAACGACAGTGTGATGTATCTTTTGTTGTTGCAATGCTTTTAATGAAAGTTTTAAAACTTTAACAACACTTGAACCTGATCCATAGCTTGATTGTCTCTTTGTTGAAGTCAAATTAAAAACAAAATAGTTATATTTCTGTATTATAGCTTCCAATTTATGGATTGAAACTTTATTAATGTCCAAATGGTTTAAATATTTCAGTTCTTGATATTCGCTTTCAAATTCCGATTCATCAATTATAAGCACCACTTCCTTTAAAATCCTCCGTATTTTTAAACAGCTGGTCGATAATCCAATATATTCTTCTAAAGACGTGAACTGTTTGAAAATCAATTCGAGCACCTCATCTGGTAAATCCAAAAGGTTCATATTCTTGAATCAGTTCTCATATATTCCGTTCTGAACTTATAGTTGGGTGTTTACTATTTGTTTTTCTTCTGAAAAAAAAAAAAGGTCCTACAAATTCGCATTCAAAATCTGATGATCATTATCCGTCTATTATGTACATATCTATATTAATCTTTATTCTTCATCACTATCTAGTTCAATCTCTGGAATTTCAAAATCACTGCCATCTTCATCATCATCGTCGTCGTCGTCACTTTCTTGCTTCTTGGCTGGTTTTGATGCTTGTGATGCTTCTGGTGAAACTTTAACACGTTTGGATGGTGTACCATCTTCATCTTCTTCAGAAACTTCCAAAGATCTGGTAATTGGGGTTTGAGTCTTCTCAACAGATTTATTCTCAGTCTCAATTTGCTTTTTAGAAACAGGGAATTTAAGGGTTTCAACTGGTGTGGATTCTTCTTCAAAAACCTTGACTGCATTGTCATCCTTAACAATAGTTCTGTTGAATGTAGAGACTTTTTCGTTAAAGTTCTCCTTTGACTTTTGCTGTTCCTCTTCTTCTTGGGCAGCTGCTTGTTCACTCATTTTAGAATCACCATTTTCTTCTTCATCCTCTTCTTCCTCCTCGTGTTCGTCATCTTGATGGTTTTCAGATGGTTTGAATTTGGTGTCAATTGGTGGTAATCTTGGGTTGGTTAACAAACTCAAGCATTCATTATTTGGTAATAATCTCTTGGCAATTGGTAAAATGGAATGGATTTCACCATCAGTTGGGAACAAGACCAATGATTCCAATAACTTGATTGAACTATTTGAAAGTTTACCATTCAAACTTTCTTGTCTAACAGCATCAGAAACAACATATTTAACAATTTTCAATCTGAAATTTGGAGTCAATTTTGGTAGTCTCTTTATAACAACTTCAAAGAATTTAGAAATAGTGGAGATGGTGGTAGTTGGTGAGTTCAATTCAAACAAATTGGCATGAGATAACAAATCAGCTAATGGAGTGTTATCTTTACTCTTCTTCTTTTTGGACTTTTGACCCTTTTGTTCAATTTTCTTGTCATCCTTCTTATCTAACAATTCGTCAATCAAGTTTCTTTGCTTCAATAAAACAACACTCAGGTCAATCAATTTGTTGACTAATTCATATTCTGTCAACCCTTGAGAAACTTTTAATAATTCAGTTGAAGTAGAAACCAACAATAACATTTCGGATTCAACAGCCAAAACAGCATCTTCATCAACTTTACCGCGTTTCTTAGAATCCTGATTAACTGGAATTACAACTTCTAAAGTTGACAATAAAGCAGACAAATGTGGTAGAACCAATCTTTTGTAAGTTTGTGTAGTTTCCTTAATTATCAAAACACCTAAAGATTGTGTAGTGATAATATCCTTAACAGCCAGATTTTTCAAGTTTTCATCTCTCTTGACATCTCTTTTTAAAGAAATGTAATTCAAAGATAACCCAGTCAATAATTCAGCAGCAGATAAGACCAAACCTAATGGAACACGAACAGGGAATGGGGTTGGAGAAGTGATAAAAGCCAATAACAATTTAACCAATACTTTCAATCTATGAGAAATTTGGAATAGAGAGATTGGGTTTGTAAAATCAATGGATAAGAATGGGAAAATATATTCTTTAGTTTCATAATTTGGTAGTTGAGATAACAAATCCATAGTTTCTTTTTCACCTTCAATGTCCATGATATCCTTGTAAACCAAAACAACAGAACGGATCTCGTCCAAGATTCTAAAGATTTGATGTCTATATTGATCATCTGGTAATTCTTGAACACTTGAACCTGAATTGTTATTGTTGTTTGAATTCGTTTTAACCAAAAACAAATAAGCATAAGTTTGGCAAATTTGATCTTGTAATTCATAATCAATATTTTCAAAATTATTAGTCAATAATGCAATCAATTTAACTTGTAATTTCTTAATGAAAGGTTTAAAAGTTGTAGTGTTTTTAAATAACAATTCTTTCAAGATTGGCAAAACAGTTCTAATATCCTTGTTGAAAACATCCAATAAAGAGGAAATGATATTTGGCAAGTTTGGAGTTAGGATTTCTCTAGTTAGAACTGGTTTACCTCTAATGTTGGAAATGATTGAATTTAAAGACAAGATTGCATTTTTCAAAACAACAGCACCATTTTTACCATCATTGATGATCTTTAAAATACTAATGATGAAAGTGGAACCACCACTGGTCAAGACAACTGGGTTCAAACTCAAAAGTTGGACAATGTGCAACCCATACCATTTCGAATAACCATCCTTATTGTTCAACAAATTGTTAACTCTTGAAACCAAATGGTTAAGTTCTGGTTTGGAAGCTTTAGCAATGGTAGATTTGGCCAAGTATAGGGATTTCAGCACATTCTGCAACTCGTTTGGTCTGGGGGTGTTGATGACTTCTAGAATGACAGGCAATGGGATTTCTGGGGTCATTATGATCTATTAGTATTAGTAATTACCACTAGTAATAAGTATCCAAGTAATAGTCAAAGTTTAAAGAAAATTTTTGTATGCGATGAGCTTTATTGGCACGGCTGGCTGCCATACTAAAAATGGCAGAACTAAATCCAACATAAAACTGATTATTTAGATTATACTATGGCTTATATAAAATATACTTGTGCTGAGTGATAAGTGCTCCCTTTGCTCATCTTCCACCACCGCAGCAGAATGGATTGGAAGGGACGTTGTCCAGCTGATCCGGGCCTCGAAGGCTGCGTCGCTTCGGGTAACTGGTTCTCTCTGGTTTTCCCTGTTGTTAAAAAAACATCAACAGGTTGAAATTTAACAACTTTTGATTTGTTTACTTTTGGTTGCACTGAAGTGAGAATATTCAATTGTACCTCAGTGGAGCGAAGGGAGAAGTATCAGCTTATTATATCTATATCATCTATCAAAATGTCCACGGTTGCTACCAAATCACAGGCTGACACAGCCACCATATTCCATTATATTCCAAACTACATAGGATATTTAAGAGTTATTACAGCAGTCATATCTTTCCAACTGATGAAGGAGCATCCAATATACTGTACTTTGATCTACTCGGTTTCCTGTCTTCTTGATGCCCTGGATGGCCATGCTGCTAGAGCCTACAATCAAACGAGTCGATTCGGTGCTGTTTTAGATATGGTTACCGATAGATGTACTACATCTGCGTTAATCTGTTTCTTGGGTATTCTATATCCAAAATACGTGTTGATCTTTCAACTATTGATTTCTTTGGACTTGGCTTCTCATTACATGCACATGTATGCCACTTTACAAACCGGTGGTAAGTCTCATAAGAGTGTTGATAAGGAATCCAGTTGGTTGTTGAACTTGTACTACACCAATAGAATCGTCCTATTCACCATGTGTGCGTTCAACGAGGTGTTTTACGTGGCTCTGTATCTATACCACTTCCCACAATTTGTCGTCACTGTTGGTGGCTATTCATTCTCTTTGGCTGGTGTTGTTGCCGCTATTTGTTTCCCATGTTATTTGTTCAAGCAATTAACCAATGTTATTCAACTGAAAAGAGCTGCTGTCTTGTTGGCTGAATTGGATGTTCAAGATCTAGTTAAACAAAACTAAGGTTTTATACACATACATATTCATATTGAATTATTATTAACTGGCTTTTTAATAATAAACTCGAGGTAAACAGAAAAACAAAAAAAAAAAAGAACTATCATTCAAGCCAACTCTAAAGATGCTGTGATTATGATGAAATGAGAACTTAATATCAACAAAGTAATACATAAATATATAATAATAGTAATTTTAATTATAGGTATGAGAAAATATATTCTATTCAATCTTGAAAACTTCTGTTTTAAAGATATATAGAAATCTGTAATATCAAATAAAATAAAAATAAAAATGAAAATTAATATAAAATAATTATGATGAACCATTCCAGAGAATTTATAAGGGTCAGAATTTCTCCAAAGCGTCCATAAAATGTAACAAGATAAGGTGCGCTGAACGCTGTCTCCAACAAAACCCAGGCACTTTTTGTACCATTCAAAGGGAATGTCTCTCTCTAAAAAAAAAGAGAGTGACGCTCAACCAAAGGGGAATTGTCAATAGATACGCGAGATTTCATCATATGGTATAAAACTTGGAAGGTTCATAAAGAAAAGAAAAAAAAAAGTTAGAAGAATTAAAGTGTTGGTGATATTGGAAAATTTTTATACTTGAGATGCTCATGTGTTACCCTCTGTTGGATGAATAATTTGTGTTTCCCGTACCGAGGTTTTTTATTAGGGCTGAGAATTTATTATGAGAATTTATTAGATGGTATGAAATATGAAATAGAATCTTTCTTTGTCACTAACTGTCTTTCCGTGATAATCATTATCAACTCATCAAATGCCAAATTGCGCCCTAGGAATGGGAAAGAAAAAATTTGAAATAGGAAACACAATGCAAAAAGAAACAGAAATAAACTGCTTCCACTCAGATTCGAACTGAGGATCGCTACATTACTAGTGTAGCGCCTTACCAACTTGGCCATAGAAGCAATTTACGTTTTTGTCGTTTTTTCATATTGTGGTACGCTAATTTATCGGTAGGCCCACACTGTGTAAAATGTCGTCGACTCGATCTGTGATGATTATCTTGTACTATTGACAGTAATATAGAGTTATACAAAGAAACATATCTAATAATTTATATTGAAAAGTAAAAATGGCTATCAAAGGTTTGGGTAAAGTCGATCAAGTCTACGATGGTAGCAAGTTGAAAATTGGTATTATCCATGCTCGTTGGAACTCTGAAGTTATTGAAGCTTTGGTTAACGGTGCCATTTCAAAATTAAAGGCATTGGGTGTTAAAGAAGAAAACATTTATGTTGAAAGTGTTCCAGGTTCTTTTGAATTGCCTTTTGGTTCCAAGAAGCTTGTTGAAAAATTGGCCAAAAGGGATGGCGTTCAATTAGATGCCGTTATTCCAATTGGTACTTTGATCAAGGGTTCAACTATGCATTTTGAATACATTTGTGATTCAACCACACACGCTTTGATGAGATTACAAGATTCTTTGGATATCCCAGTCATTTACGGTGTTTTGACCTGTTTGACTGAAGAACAAGCTCAACAAAGAGCTGGTTTGTTGCCAGGTATGCACAACCATGGTGAAGACTGGGGTGCAGCTGCTGTTGAAATGGCTTCCAAATTTATCAAGTATTAATATATATATAGTTATTACAATTGATGAATATACACAAGTTTAATAATGTTCTCTACACGTATAAATAAATAAATCATTGTCTATAAACCTTCTATCATAAATATAATCATAATTGTCTTCAAAACGAAAACTTATCTCTTTCTAGCAATCTCATAACAGCTTCATATGTCCAGATTGAAACTGCTGTTGTTGGCGCACTCTTCAAAACTGAAACAACAAATCCCTTGTATAATCCTCTGAAACCTTCAACTTTCGCAATATTTATACCTGTAATAATAAAGTTCCGGTTCTTATTTGTATTAACTTGTAATCTTCTTCGTATCAGATCTAATGGGAAAACTATCGCTTTAGAAACAATTCCTGCCGCAAACCCACAACTTGGTTCCACTATTGTTTGATTATATTCTATTCTGGATGCTGCTATTCTTGCAATTTCATACGACCAGAATAATGAACCTGTGTATAACGATACCGATAGCATTGCTGCATTAACACCTTTATAATATGCAAATATACCTTCATTCTGATAAATCTGTTGAAGTGTCTCAGTCATCCTGCTAAACACTAGTTTATTAACAAACCGAGTTCTTAATAAATCAAATGGATATGAAACAAATGTACTCGTACATCCAGCTAATGAACCCAAAATAAATGAATGTGTAGATCTGCTAATTGTATAGTTATAGTTTTTCTCCATTGATGATAACCAATTATTATATGTTGAGTATGTGGCAAATTGGGTAGCACCATATATCACATACATCAACGTGGCTGGAATATTACCTTTCCATAATGCAATTAATCCTTCTTCTTGAACAATAGTCCTCATGGTTTGAAGAATACCTCTATATTTATCTCCAGAAACTTGTAATTGAAGCCTGATTTTGACAACGTCTAATGGAGCAGCAACCATTCTAAATATCAATAGTGTTAATAAAAGAGCATTTATAGCAAGCAATACAACAATATATTGAACAAATCAATAGTATACTTGATTGTGAATCAAATTTTAATTTACCTTGCAACAACTCCAGAGGCTCCTCCAGCAATAGCAGATCTAGTTGCTGATACGTTAGATCCCAGTCTTAAATGGTCAGTTCGCTCCTTCTCAACCATGATATCCCAATACTAGCCCACAGATACTAAAGCATTATACAATATGAGAACTCTTGTATGGATAGCTGTACTCCATCAACCTCTTTCGCTTAGTTTCGGTCGGAATTGAATTCCGACTTGATTTGAGTGTAAAACTTTTAAATGCAAACCAAGTTGTGTAAAGAGTTGAAAAGATTCAGTTTTATTTGTACTATAAAGAGAAGGTTAGTATTATGGTTGAAAGTGTCACTGGTGTGTTGAATAGAGTGGATGGGTCTGCCACTGTGTCTTTGGGCGACACCAAGGTCATTGCTGCTGTTTCAGGGCCTATAGAGTCAAAGGCTAGACAAGAATTACCAACTTCTGCTGCTTTAGAAGTCATTATTAGAGCTGATGTTGGCATTTCTGATACTAGAGAAAAACTTTTGGAAGATAAACTGAGATCAGTGCTATCACAAGTTATAATAGGACATTTGTACCCAAGGCAATTGATCCAAATCACAGCACAAGTGTTACAATCTGGTGAAGATGAAGAATATACAACCAAAGAACTATCTTCAATCATAAATGCAAGTTATTTGGCTTTAATAGATGCCAACATTGCATTAAGTGCTTCTTTTGCTGCCGTTGCATTGTCTGTTGCTGAAAATGGTGAAATAATACTGAATCCTACAAAGCCTCAACAAAGAAATGCTGAAAGTAATCATGTGGTTGTTTATAAAATTTCCAATGGTCATTCTGAAGATATTTTATTCAGTGATAGTATTGGTAGTTTCACTGAACAACAGGTGATAAACGTTTTGTTACAAGCCAAAAATTACAATGAATCTTTACATCAATCTTTCAGAAAAACTATTCAAAATAAGCTTGAAAAGGATTTTGTTTGGCAGTTACAGTAAAACATACTTTGTATACTTAAATAATAACATTAATCTTAATTAAAATTTATTTATAATTTATTTGTATCTAGTTGAATGTAACTAAGCTTTATCTATTAACAAGTTCACATCATGCATTTCATTCCGTTTACAATTTCAAACGTTCCAAGTTGGCAATAGTAGCTTCGAAACCTTCGATTTCAGCAACGGCATTGTCCAATTTAGTCTTGGTTTGTTCTTGTGCGTATTGTGTAGCCTTGGCAGCATAATCTTTACCGTTAATAACCTTTTCAAGGGTTTCCTTGCTCTTTTGAACCTTTTCCAATTTCTTTTGAGCCTTGGAAATTTCAGCATCAATATCAACATGGCCTTTAACCAACAAGTGAACATTAATTTCAGGAGAAACAGCTTGCAAAACAACACCACTTGGGATATCCTTGACAGACTTGACAACTTCAACTTCATTGATAGCCTTAATCAAAGAAACAATAGAGTCTTTTTGAGATTCAGCAGTTTCAAACAACTTTTCGTTGGAAACTTCAACGAAAACTTTACCATTCTTCAAAATGTTGTATTGAGACAACAAAGAACGAGCTTCCTTGGTAATGGCCAAGACAACATCATAATCTTCCAAGGCCTTTTCGTTGAAGAAGTCCTTGTTGAAGACAGGGTATTGAGCCTTAACAATGGTTGGTGATTTTTCAGAAGCACGACTTGGCAAGTGTTGCCACATTTCTTCAGTAATAAAAGGCATGAATGGATGAATCAATCTCAATGCACCATCAATGGTAGTGTACAAAGTGTCTCTAGCAGACTTACGTTCAACATCAGTACCTTCCAAAATCAAAGACTTGGAGTTTTCAATGTAAACATCACAAACTTGGTACCAGTATTCATAAATGGCAGAGGTGGATGTCAAGAAATCACGCTTGTCTAGAGCTTCGTTAACAATTCTAGCAGTTTCAGTGTACTTGTGTAGGATCCATTTTTCAACCAAAGATTCGTGACCACTCAAGCCTTCCTTAGCTGGTGGTTGATAATCTTCACCTAGACGCATCAAAGCGAATTTGGTAGCTTGGTAGATCTTATTACAGAACTTTCTGTAACCTTCAACACGCATGATATCCAAGTTGATATCACGACCACCAGTTGTGTAAGCACACAAAGCAAATCTCAAAGCATCAGTACCACATTGAGGAATACCGTTTGGATAAGATTCCTTTTGACCAGCCTTGGCCTTTTCAATTTCTCTTGGATCCAAGTTACCACCCAACAATTTGTTGTGTAGATCTGGTAAAGAGATACCGCCAATAACATCCAATGGATCAATAACGTTACCTAGAGATTTGGACATTTTACGACCTTGAGCATCACGAACCAAAGAGTGACAGAAAACTTCCTTGAATGGAATTTCACCAGTCATCTTGATACCCAACAAGATCATTCTGGAAACCCAGAAGAATAAGATATCCCAACCGGTTTCCAACATAGAGAATGGGTAAAAGTTCTTCATGTCATCAGTAGCCTTTGGCCAGCCCAATGTGGAGAATGGCCATAAACCAGAAGAGAACCATGTATCCAAAACATCTTCATCTTGTTTCAAAGTGTACTTTTTGCCAGCAAATTTCTTAGCAGCTTCTTCTTCAGCTTCCTCCAAAGTACGACCAGAGACCCAGTATTCACCTTCAATTTCATCATGGGTTTCACCTTCGATTTCAACAAAGTAGACAGGACATCTGTGACCCCACCATAGTTGACGAGAAATACACCAATCTTGGATGTTTTCTAACCAGTGGAAGTATTCAGCTTCAGAGGCCTTTGGAGTAATGGTGATATCACCGTTACGAACAGCTTCAATGGCCTTCTTGGCCATTTCCTTTTGAGAGACCCACCATTGTGGTTTCAACAATGGTTCAATGATATCACCAGATCTGGAACACAAAGGAATGGTCATTTCATTTTCAACTTGTTCGACAAACAAGCCCTTGTTCTTCAACTCTTCGATAACCTTCTTTCTGGCATCAAATCTCTTGATACCGGCCCATTCACCACAGTTCTCATTCAAGATACCATCATCAGTGAAAACATTGATAACTTCCAAGTTGTTACGTTTACCAGTGTTGTAATCGTTGTTGTCATGGGCTGGTGTGATCTTAACAGCACCAGTACCAAATTCCATATCAACAGCTTCAGCATCTGTAATAATTGGGATTCTTCTGTCAAGGAATGGATGCAAGACGTATTTACCATGCAAATGCTTGTATCTTGGATCATCTGGGTGGACAGCAACACCGGTATCACCAAACAATGTTTCTGGACGAGTGGTTGCAACAACCAATTTTTCATCGGAATTTTCAACTGGATAAGCAAAAGAGGTCAAAACACCAAATTCAACCTTTTCTTCGTAACCTGGAACACTGATAAAAGATCTACCCTTGATGTCCTTGTTTTCAACTTCCAAATTGGAGATGGCAGTGTTCAAATGAACAGACCAGTTAACTAAACGAGAAGCTCTGTAAATGGTACCTTCACGGTGTAATCTAACAAAAGCTTCAGTGACAGCTGCGGACAAGTCTTCATCTAGAGTGAATCTTTCTCTAGTCCAATCGTAAGAGGCACCCAATTTCTTGATTTGAGATTTAATTCTGGAGTGGTATTCTTCTTTCCATTCCCAAACTTTGCCAACAAATGCTTCACGGCCCAAATCATGTCTGGAGATGTTTTTCTTGGCCAATTGTTTTTCAACAACGGATTGGGTAGCAATACCAGCATGATCAAAACCTGGCAAGAACAAAACAGTCTTACCCTTCATTCTGTTGTATCTAATCAAGGAATCTTGAATGGCAATGGTCAAGGCATGACCAATGTGCAAGGCACCAGTAACGTTTGGTGGTGGAGCTGGGATACTGAAAACACCTTCTGGCTTGATCTTACCATCTTCAGTGAACTCTGGTTCAAAGAAACCTTGTTTAACCCACCATTCGTACCAGGAGCTTTCAACAATGTTTGGATCGTAAGCCTTTAGGGCTGGATCTTCCAAGCTAACAAGAATCTTCTTTTCACCTGGAACAGTCTTATCGACAAATTCAGGGATTGGTTCGGCTTGCTTCTTTTCCTTCTTTGGTTTGGTGCTATCTTTTTCAGCCTTCTTCTTTGCAGCTTCGGCCTTTTTAGCTTCCTTAGCTTGGAACTTGGCCAACTTTTCAGCCTTCTTTCTCTCCTTTTCCAACTCCTTAGCAGTTTTCACTTTTGGTGCAGCGGTAGCATCACCAGTAGCCTCAGCGGTGGAAGCAGCAGCATTAGCTGGCTGTTGTGTCTTTGGCTCTTCAATAATCTTGTTCTCGTCGCTCATTCTCTGTCTGGCACGTATCGACTCGTGGTAAAAACGTGTTATTGCGGTGCGGTGGATGGCGCTGTTGCTTCTTATAGCAGGTGATACTAGGCGTCTGAGATAGTTGCTAGTATGACTCAACAATGACATACAAACCTTTGGCTTCTGGCAAAACATTCAAATTCGTCATCCACCAATTTGATAATATTTTCAGTGGAAAATTTGTCGACCGGGAAACCCTTCAATTTTTACTGTTTACAGTTTAATATGACACAACTTATCTACGTCTCTGTGGACAGATAGATTAGAGGTGTGAGTCATGTCGCTGGACAACGAGCTGCTGAAAGACTTGGAGAGCGAGAGTGACTTTGAAAGTGGAAACGAGCTGGATGGTGAAAGTGTGGTTGATGATCAGAATGCTAATATAGAAGATGTTAATAGTAAGACTGTTGATGACGAAGGTGATTTAATGATGAACGATGTGGAAACACAGCTGAGTCATCTGATTAATATGGGTAAAGATGTCACTACAGGGGATCTACTGTCTAGGCTGAACATGAGCTCCATTAAGGATGTCACCAAAATATCAAAACTACAATCAAAGTTGTCCCCAGTGTTGGAGAATATCGACCAATATTTGACTAAAGTGGCATCCAGAAATGAAGAGTACAATTTCTTGATCAGTGTTAATGATTTAAGTGCTGAAATCACAAATGAGATTAGTTTGGTGCACAACTTCATCAAAGTTAACTACAACAAGAGGTTCCCTGAATTAGAATCATTAATACCCAATGCCATTGAATACACCAAGATTGTAAAGGCCTTGGGAAATAATCTTGACTTGAAAGAGGATCAATTGTCTTTTTTGTCAAAGGAAAAAATCCTAGTTTTAACTATGTCTGTGATTCAGGCAAAGAATGAAAGTTGTGCATTATCAGATTTTGAATTGCTAAATGTCAATAAGGCTTGTGATCTATTATTGGATTTGGAAGACTCCAGAAATAAAATTGCTGATTATGTTGCTAGTAGATTGGCCATATTTGCACCAAATTTATCTGAGATTGTTGGGTCCCATGCAGCTGCTCAATTCATGAGTGTTTTAGGTGGTTTGAAAGGTTTGAGTTCCCAGCCATCATGCAATATCCCAGCATTGGGTTCCAAAGGTGCTGTTGGTATAGGTTTTGGTCAGGATGGTATTAGACAACAAGGCTATCTATATTATACAGATATTATTCAATCAACCCCACCATATTTAAGAAAAAATGCATTGAGAATTGTTTCTGGGAAATTGATTTTAGCAGCAAGAACAGATTTTGCTGGTGGTTCTCCTGATGGTTCTTTAGGTCGTAAATGGAAGGCTGAAATCATTGAAAAGCTAGAGAAATTGGCTGAACCACCTGAAAACAAAGCTCAAAGGGCACTACCTGCCCCAATTGATAAACCTGCAAAGAAGCGTGCTGGTAGAAAATACAGAAAGATGAAACAAAGATTCGAAATGTCAGAACTACGGAAAGCTCAAAATAGAATGGAATTTGGTAGAGCTGAACATAGTATTACGGACGCATTTGGTGAGGAAGTTGGGTTGGGAATGACAAGTGCTATGTCCCATATTCCAATCAACTCGAACAACAAGGCAAAGATGTCCAAGGCCATGAAGAGCAGATTAGAAAAGACTAATGCAGATTTGGATTTCTTTAATCAAGAGTTGATCAACCTTCCTTCAAAGGCTACGGCTCAAATCGAAAACTCCAAAGACACCAAGAGAATACAACAATAGCGCAGTGACACAAACAATCAATCTAAATCTACAACATCATCACCTTCTCGATCTGTTTCCTGTAGATCCCTTCTAGAAGAATAAACTCTACTGCCTCGTTATGAATCCCGGCTCATCACGTTGCCGTTTTGGGAAAAATGTAAATATTTGATAAATTTCACAAAGTAAACAACAAAAAACAACTTGTGGAAAACCATTTATTGATGCTCATAATATCGCTTCTTGTTTCTACACATCATCACAATATCAGCTGCTAGCCCACCAGAATAATGAACTTCTTCAATAGTAGGGCCAATAGAGGGTCTCAGGTTGATGACTTATCCAAAAACATGGAATCATTACAATTCAACAATAAAAACAACAATAATGACAAATTTAGTTTTGAACCACATTCACCAATGAATAAGGAAAATAGACCACTTGGCTCTCCTGCTATGGGTGGTATTGCCACCACCCCTTCAAACACTCCAGCTAAGTACACACTTCAACAACAACAACAACAACAATCAAAGTCCAAACTAGCTTCGCCGCTTAGATCCAGAAATAAACCTTCCGCTTTACAAAAGAAGCATAAACGGATGGTTAATGTGTGTCAGATGTATTTCTTGGATTACTACTGTGATTATTTTGACTACATCATCACCAGAAGAGAAAGAACTAAAACTGTGTTGGATAATTTGAACAAGAGTTCAAACCCTGCTATGGAATGGAAATCTTATGTTAATGATGAGACTGCTTTGTTAAGAAAAAGAAGACTAAAACCAAAGAACAAAGATTTTGAAGTCATCACACAAATTGGTCAAGGTGGTTATGGACAGGTTTTCTTATCCAGAAAGAAGGACTCCAAAGAAATTTGTGCCTTGAAAGTTATTTCCAAATCCATGATTGTTAGAATGAATGAAACAGAACATTTGTTAACAGAAAGAGAGATTTTGGCAGCTTCAAGAAGCGATTGGTTGGTCAAGTTGTTGTATTCCTTTCAAGATGCAACCAGTGTTTATTTAGGTATGGAGTATGTCCCAGGTGGTGATTTTAGAACCTTGTTAAGCAATTGCCATACATTAGCACCAGCTCATTGTCGTTTCTATATGGCTGAAATGTTCACTGCTTTGAATGATTTACATAGTACTGGTTTTATCCATAGAGATTTGAAACCAGAAAACTTTTTGATTGATTCAAAAGGTCATTTGAAATTAACAGATTTTGGGTTGGCATGTGGTACTATTGCTGATGAAAGAATTCAATCTATGAAAATTAAACTAGATCAAATTGGTGATGCCTTCTTAAATGCAAGAACCATAAACCGTTCTGTTAATGAGAGAAGAAGAGTCTATCAAACATTGAGAGAAACTGATCTGAATTACTCCAAATCCGTCGTTGGTTCTCCTGATTACATGGCTATTGATATTGTTAGAGGTTATGCATATGACAAAACTGTTGACTACTGGTCTCTTGGTTGTATGCTATTTGAATGTCTCTGTGGGTTTTCGCCATTCAGTGGTGAGTCGACTGAAGAAACATACTCTAACTTGAAGAATTGGAGAACATATTTTGTTAGACCAAGAAATAATGATGGCACTTATGTTTTCAGTGATAGAACTTGGGATTTGTTAACTGGTTTGATTGCTGATAGTTCAAATCGTCTGAAGAATTTTGAACAAATAAAGAGAACACATTATTTTGCAGGTGTTGATTTTGATAACTTGAGGAATAGATCCCCGCCATTTATTCCATCATTAGATTCTGATACTGATGCTGGTTACTTTGATGACTTTGAAGATGAAGCTGATATGGCAAAGTATGCAGAAGTTTTCAACAAGCAAGCACATGTTGAAAAGCTAGCAAACCAAGCAAATATCAAACCTCCAAACTTTGTTGGTTTCACTTTCAAACATAAAGGTCAAATGAATGAAATTAGATCCATGTTTGAAAATATATCACATCAAGATCCATTCTCTACATTATATTGAACACACACAAAATGATTTCATGACTTTTTAACTTTTATTATTATTTTTACAATCTATCAAAACCTTTTTGTCTTCTTTTTCTATCTCTTAATTTCTCCATTTTCTATCTTCATTGACTCTTTGGTGATTAGCTGTTGTTATTGAAACCAAACATGACAAACTGATCATCAAAGCAATCCATTTAGGCAAATTCCCCCTTTTAAAACATATAGTACTTTGTTTGTGAATTTTAGTTTCCTTTCGTTCTTAGAATAAACACTGGTTTCATTGCCATTTATTTACTTATTATCAGGATTTAATGTAAAATCAAATTCTTTAAAACTCTCTTTGAATATGTTAGCTTCTAGCATCTCCTTCTGCTCCGTTTGCAGACAATTCTCCCACTTTAATCTTTTTGGTGTACGGAGCACAAATGATAAAACACGACGACCAAATAGCATGTCAAGATTTGAGTTTGTTTGATCAATTTCACTTGCATAAACCGTTTGTTGTTTGGTTCCTTCATTATAAATAACAAAAGCACCATATTCTCTCCCAGAATTTACTAATTCAAGAAATGCTTCATCATTAATACCATCATACTGCTTATAATCCAACTTTGTATTTCTAACAAACTTCTCATTATTAAGCATGATAGACTTTCTCATAGTTGGTTCAAAATTCTCTAATAATCTTGTTTGAACAGGAAACACTTGAATATTTGAATGTATTGAATCATCTTTGTCATAATAAAAGAATACTGTGCTTAACCCAAAAGACTCATAAAATTTAACAAGTGAATCTTCAAACTTCAACAATTCTTTATATAATGCCGATTCTGTAACTTTTTCCTCCTCTGGTGCTTCCTTTAGTTTAAAACGTGCTGTGTGTGCAATGGGTATTATTATACAATGCCCAGAAAATCCCATTCGAGATGTTTGTCTTGTTAATGGACCTTTTGCGATCGTAACATATAGATTTTCACCAATGGCAACCAACAAATGTGTTTTAACTTTCGGATTTGATAAACAAAAGAAACAATCTTCTGGTTTGATTTTTTTTAATTCCTGTTTTCTTTTTGATGGTTTGTATTCTTCATTCTCAGTCTCTAATTTGTGCTTACCATTGACTGTTACGTTTTTGGATTCCTTTGGAAGAAATGGATTTGATCCCAGCTTAGTTGAGATTGTGGTGACTTCTTGACCCTTGTTAAAATTAAATGCATATATCCATTTTTCTCCTTTCCCAAATTTACCCAAACTAATGAATCTAGTAACATGATCATCATCCCATTGGAATGGAGCACGTTCAAAAAACTTTCCAGCCTGTGAACCAACTGCAAAGTGGTATTTAGGTTTTGTAATTTTAACTAACTCATCAACATGTTTATTTCCAATAAATAATTGAACTTCATCAGCAATAGCTTCTGCCCATTGAAAAGTAATCAGAATATCAATTTCCTTAGATTCTAAAGATTTCGTAATATTTGCAATCTCAGTTTCTAAAAATCTTTCGTTTCCACAAACATATCCAATTATTATTCCATCAACCGTCGTATGGACTCCAAACTTGGGTAGATATGTCAAATTTTGTAAATCTTCTTTGGACTGTAAAGCATCTATAAATTCTTGATTCATCTCAGTTTCTGAACCACTGGTAAAAATACCTGGAATTTCCAATTTTGGTGTAGTTTCCACTTGTTCTTTCGAAGTGAATATATCCCCTAGTAGTATTACATTACCAAATGGTCCTGATTTTGAATTTAATGCATTTAGTTTCGGAATCACTGTTGACAGGTTAATGTCCCCTGGATAAGTTATTAATCTTGGATGTTAGTTTGAACAAATTCATAAAATGTAATTTATTATTTAATGATAAACAATTCTGGCTCACTTACATCTTTGTCATGGTAAATCCTGAAGTCAAATAGACGTTGATATTGATAAATTTTCATTAATTATAATCATTCATGTCGACTACTAAAAAATTTCTCTAGTTAAGTGTGTCCGTATCAAAACTATAAATGATTCAAGCTGAACAAAGAACCTACAATAAATGCGCTATTCAAACTTTTTTCAAAAATTTTTTAAATTATTATTATTATAATCAGAAGACAGAGGCCACCAAACAACCTCGAACAGATGACTGGAAACGAACATGGCATACCATGTACGAACACCAAAAGAAATTCCCAGGAGTGTTGGAAACCCTGCATCGAGTTCTGTTGGGTCATTATGATTACTGGTTTCAAGATCACAAGGTTGAGTGTGGTTTAAGTCATAAACAGGAGGCTAATACTTGGCAACATGTCTTTGAAGAATGTCCTAACATCAGAACGATATGGAGTCAGCTGACACAGTCTGATCTCCCACCACCATTATTGCCAACTTCAACAACTCTGGGCATAGGCACAGAGGAAAACTACACAGATCTCAACATCCTCTTCAACATTGGTCTTTATCTTCTCAAACTTCG
>JAJLVX010000487.1:0-31550 GCA_030564525.1 Liangdongia berthetii | reverse complement strand
AAATTGTTGGATGCAGGTTTCGATGGTGTGTTATTTGATGTTGAAGATGTTGTGGTTGCAGTGGCCATAGTAGAGGAAGATGACTGGGTTATTGCAGATTTGGATCTCGAATGTGATGGTAAAACTTTCTTTGTGAATTTTGGAGTAGTATTAGTTACATTGTCTTTCTCTTCAACAATGGTTGGAATCGTATTATTTTCAATGGATCTTCTTCTTTTCTTACCTGGATCTTCACTAATAAACTGTATGGAACTTAAAGTACCCATCATGGATTGTTGGTCTGCTGGTTTCGAAGAAGGAGAAAATGGTGGAACTGGCATTGACTTGTTTCGTCTGTGCGATGGGGAAGTTGGATAAACACCTCTTTCAATCTGCAAACCCATCTTGGTTGGGGATAATGGTCTTTGAAATGTAACACCAGATCTTTGAGATGGATCATGGTCATACACAAGATTTGTGGATGTAGTTAGTCTCTGTGGTTGCAATTGCAATTGTCTTTGTTGCTCCTTACTCTCTAGTTCAAATAATCGGTGTGCAACTTCATCATTCATAGTATCACCGGCAAAGAGTATAGGTATTAGATATGGTGGTATGCCGGCCTGCAGTGCCAAGTTAAGCAGCTCTATCGACCTATTTGTGTTTTGTAGTCTGTAGTATTCCTGTTTGGTAATCTCCTTTTCTCTTTGCAAGTTAAGAAGCTCAATGAGAGCCTTGTCGTTGTCTAATGGCCAGTCTCCGTCTTTACCTGCATCAGCTTCAATACCTAATATCTCAACAAGAAGTGGGTTCAGTGGCATTCTACCATTGAAAGAAGTATCTATGAAATATCAACTCTTTAAGATATAGTAGTCAAAGGAATGAATCAAAAAACGGAAATACTATAAAAAGAAATAGGTTGATATTCTGAGGTCCCTCTTACCTCTCTTTAGTTGGTTGATGGATTAAAAGGAAGTGCGTTTTATTGTCCCATTCTGGTTTCCTAAACAGGCAGTCAACCTCTTTAGCAGATTTCTTTTCTAGGAAATTTGATTATCAAATCCGGTCCCGCCAAAGCATTTTTGCATATCAAATGCACATCTATGTACTGCATTCATACATCTTGTCACCATTGAATTGCAAGAAACCATGCATTCTCATGTCTCTTCATGTGCATATGATGTATATTCCTGTTTCAGTATATTCCCCCATTGGGGTGAAATAAAAAAATGATTGGTTTTTCCAAAACGCCATAACAAATTAAGCATGTAGTGATAAATTAATATCATTTTATAATTCAGCCTTTTTCCTTTTTACTTTCCTAGATTATGATAAGATTTATCACAAATCAGTATAAAAGAGTGTTTATTCCGTCAGCAAGAAAGTATTCCCAAATGGTACCATCAATTATTGAAAGCAAAAGACCAGCCCATTCTCCAGAAGTTGATTATTCAACCCTATCAAATTACCAACAATTCAAGGTGTTGAACTCAACTCTAGATATTGAACTGTTATTCAACAGTAAGAAGATCATTGGTTCTGTTGTGTATGAATTACAAGCATTGAGTAAAGTTGATAAAGTCGTTCTAGATACATCTTTTATTAAGATCAACAATATCAAGATCAATGATGATTTGATTTCAGATTACAAGATTGGCCAAAAGAATGAACATTTGGGTTCTGCTTTAACTATCCCAACCAAAACAGTTGTTGAAGAAAATTCCAAAATCAATGTCTCTGTTAATTTTGAAACCACTGAACAATCTACAGCACTACAATGGCTGAAGACAAATCCTAAAACAACAGACTCTTCAGACTATGTCTTTACTCAACTAGAACCAATTCATGCTCGTTCATTATTCCCATCTTTTGACACACCATCAATAAAATCAACTTTTGATGCAAAGATCAAATCTATTCATCCAGTTGTTTTTTCTGGTTTACCAGTTGCTGTTGAATCTTCTTCTGAACATGTCTACCAATTCCGTCAAAAGATTCCAATTCCATCGTATTTAATTGCAATTGCTGCAGGTAACATTGTTTCTGCCCCAGGTGGTCCAAGATCTACAATCTATGCTGAACCAGATCGTTTGCAAGATTCCATCAATGAATTCAAGGAAGATTTAGAAAAGTTTATCCAAGTTGCCGAAAAAATTGTTACTCCATACATTTGGACTACTTATGATATCTTGATCAATCCATCAAGTTTCCCATATGGTGGTATGGAAAATCCAAATATTACATTTGTTACGCCAACTTTGATTTCTTATGATAAATCCCAAGTTGATGTCATTGCTCATGAATTGGCTCACTCTTGGAGTGGTAATAATGTCACCAATGGTTCTTGGGAACATTTCTGGTTGAATGAAGGTTGGACTGTGTATTTGGAGAGAAGAATTGTTGGTGCTTTACATGGTGAACAAACTAGACAATTCCATTTTATCATGGGTTGGAATGACTTGGTTGAAAGTATTGATGCATTACCAAAGTTTGAATACTCTAGATTGGTTCAGGATTTGAATAAGGGTAAAATCGATCCAGATGACACATTCAGTTCAGTCCCATATGAAAAGGGTGCTAATTTCATCTACCATTTGGAACAAAAATTGGGTGGTATCGAAGAATTCGATCCATTCATCAAGTTTTATTTCACAAAGTTTTCTCAGCAAAGTATTGATACATATCAATTTGTTGATTCGTTATACGAATTCTATACCGAAAATGACAAGAGTAAGTTGGCTGTTTTGGATGAAATTGACTGGAATCTATGGTTATATACCCCAGGTTTGCCTCCAAAGGCTGAATTTGACACTACATTGGTTGACAAGGTTTCTACATTGGTTGGCGAATGGGTCAAGAAGGCAAAAGAGTTCACCACACCAGAACAATACCAAGAGTTTTTCAACAATGGTGAATTCATCAAATTGTACAATGAGTTTTCTTCCCCACAAAAGATTTATTTCATTGACCTATTGTTAGAATCTAAGCCATCTGATAAATTCTGGAGTGAACAATCTCTAGCTTCTGATTCTTTGATCTCCATTTACAAAGACTTGAATGAATCCAGAAATACTGAAATCATCTTCAGATGGTTCAAGTTCAAGTTGACTGCTGGTAAGGAGCAGTATTATACAGATTTATCCAACTGGTTGGGTACTGTTGGTAGAATGAAGTATATTAGACCAAGTTACAGATTGTTGAACACAGTCGATCATCAACTGGCTATTAAAACTTTTGAAAAGTACCAAGAAAGATACCACCCAATTGCTGTGAACCTAATAAAGAAGGACTTGGGTTTGTAAATAGACAATGGGATTCTATAATTATACTAAGCCACCTTGGATATATTCTTGTAGTTACACTTTCACTTCCTAATTCGGAAGTCTACACGTTTTGTGAGATTTGACACGAAAAAGAAAACAAAAATCATGAAGATGAGAGGCGCAATTGGAAAACAAACAACTGTTTCTTTTCATCTTTTGATTGAATAATAAAAACACTAGTCAAAGAATAAAATATGAGTTTAGCACAGCTATCAAACATCCCAGTAAGTGCTAACTGGTAGTTGGTATACAATGTTTTAACGAACTAATGTTTTATTTTTTTTTTAGTTTTCACAATTCACTGAAAGATTCAGTCTTGAAAGATTAAAGGTATGTATTTCACTCAAGTGTTTTTTATTTGCTAAAGTGGTTTATACTAATAATATAATTTAGAGTGATACTTCTTCTATTCAATCCAAGCTTTCAAACATTCGTCCTCCACAAGAGTTTTTCGATGTGAAGAGATTATCCAAACCACAAAACTTTGGCGATTTGCAATCTAGAGTTACATACAACTTGAACTACTTCAGCACAAACTACTTGATTATTATTTCCATGTTGAGTATTTACTCCTTGCTGACCAACTTGTTGTTGCTATTTGTTTTGGTCTTCGTCATTGGTGGTGTTTTTGGTATCAGCAAGCTTCAAGGTAACGATTTGGAATTACCATTCTTAAGATTGACAACTTCTCAACTATACACTGGTTTAATGATTGTGTCTTTGCCTTTGGGTTTCTGGGCTAGTCCAGTTTCTACTTTGATGTGGTTGATTGGTGCTTCTTCTGTTTCTGTTCTATCTCATGCTTCATTCTTGGAAAAACCAGTTGAATTGGCATTTGAAGAAGAAGTCTAAAGACAATAAAAGTGATAGCCTTGAAATCTATATAGATATTTTGAATATGGATTCCTATTGAGGTAAATTATGTTAATTGTAGGTATTTTTAGATTTACATGGTCAATTTTCACTCATACTCATGATTAATATTTCAAAAAAAAAGATCCACTGATCTGATACCATTATAATTTGACTATTAAGATGAGACGTGCACACAAGAAAGACCATAAAAGTGTACCAGTATATCACCAATCTATTATATATTAATGGTAAATTTGAATTAAAGATTTACTCTTGATTACACGTGACACACACGTGATTGAGCATGTGGCTCATACCATTATTTCATTTCATGTCAAAAGCTTTAACAGGAGAAACTAATCGCAGTGAAGTAACTCTCTTTCTTTATAGTTATTCAATAGTAGCAATGGGCTTTAATTATCTACCACCAGAGAATCCTGCCAATCCAGGTCCATTTCCAGAACAATATGGTTATAAAAATGTTGAAATACAAACAGAATCCTTCCATGGTGATTGTGTAAGTGGTTAATTATTCTTTTACAGATGAAGTTGTAATGCTTTTTAAGAAATACACAGCTAACATCCCTCAATTAGTCGCCTCTTGCGCCAACCACAAACCACAGACCAGGTGGGTTTGAAAAGTTTGCTGAAAACGAAAATACAAAGAAAGTTGGTGGGTTTATATTGAACCAGTTGAAGAACTTTATCATTAGCCAATGCACTTGAATTGACACTTTTACAAAGAAAACAAAAGACTTTTTTACACACAGATACAAACTTTGGGAGGCTATTAAAGCAATAAATATACTGTATTATATTATTATAGAATTGCATATCTTGCTCTACGTAACATAGATATGTAGCAGTAGATCCTCCTTTTGATATACCACAGTTTGAACGTTTTTATTTCCGAAGTTGGTAATCAAGAATATCTAAAATGACGTATACAGTCTTCAAAATATAATTCCATCTCAAATACCTTTTACTGGATAAGACCATTTGAAACCTCGAGCTGTGATGGTAGATGAGTCGATTTCTATGAACAGATTGACGAGCACGTCGACAGAATGGAACAATGACATTCCACAGCTGAAAAGATTCGACGATTTCAAAACAATTGATTGGGTCAAAGTGAATTTACAACAACATAAGAAACGACTGCAACTCAAACAATCATATCGTCTTACATTATCGAGTTTATACCATTCGTTTCAGACTTACGTCATATTGACATGTGTTGGTGTTGCCATTGGGTTCATAGCTGCTTGTTTGAACATCATTACAGAGTTCCTATCAAATATTAGAACTGGTTATTGTTCTAATCATTTTTATCTAAATCGAAATTTCTGTTGTTGGGGTGAACTAGAAGAATCCAAATGTTCAGCATGGGTTGAATACTCAGAGTGGAGTGTATTGAATTACATTGTGTTTATCTTCATATCACTGTTCTTGGCTTACACATCGTGTAAATTAGTGTTATCATATGCTCCATTGGCTGCTGGGTCAGGTATTTCAGAAATCAAATGTATTGTATCTGGGTTTACACTACAGGGGTTTTTAAGCGTATGGACTTTTTTCATGAAGGCTGTTGGTCTTCCATTGGCAATTGGTGCTGGTTTGAGTGTTGGTAAAGAAGGTCCTAGTGTCCATTATGCTGTTTGTGTAGGGAGTATTATCTCCAAAATGTTGTTGTTATCATCTTCAAATGGGATCAAACTAGATTCCACCATTGGCTCAACATCTTTGACATATAGAAACATCCTTGTTGCATCTTCTGCAGCAGGTGTTGCTGTTGCATTTGGTAGTCCTATGGGCGGTGTTTTGTTCTCCATTGAGGAAATCTCAAATCTGTTTAAGTTGTCAACAATGTGGGAGTCTTACTACTGTTCATTGGTTGCTGTGGCCATTCTTCAATTTATTAATCCATTTAGAACTGGTCAAGTTGTTATGTTTGAAATCTCTTATGATCAAGATTGGCATTTTTTTGAAATTCCATTCTTTATTATCTTGGGACTATTTGGTGGTATTTATGGTATTATCATCAGTAAGTTCAACATCAAGGTTGTTGCATTCAGAAAGAAGTTCTTGGGTAACTATGCAATCAAAGAAGTTTTCACTTTAGCACTCATCACTTCTGCAATCTCATATTTCAATGAATTCCTAAGATTAGATATGACTGAAGGTATGCAAATATTGTTTCAAGTTTGTGATGGCAATTTTTTACATCATGATATTTGTGAAACTGAATCAACTTCAAAAGTAGCCAAAATTCTGGCTACACTGTTGGTGGCCACTGTGATCAGAATGGTGTTGATTATTTTTACATATGGTTGTAAAGTTCCCGCTGGTATCTTTGTGCCATCAATGGCTTGTGGTGCTACATTTGGAAGAGCACTGGGTATTATTGTTCAGTTATGGCGTTCAAAGAATCCAGAATCTGGTTATTTCACATCTGGCTGTCTTGCTGATAATTCAAATTGTATCACTCCTGGTACGTATGCCTTCTTAGGCGCAGGTGCTGCTCTTAGTGGTATTACTCATTTAACCGTCACTGTCGTTGTCATTATGTTTGAATTAACTGGTGCACTAAAGTATATTATTCCAACAATGATTACAGTTGCAGTTACAAAGATGATAAATGATAAATGGGGTAAAGGTGGTATCGCTGACCAAATGATTGTTTTCAATGGGTTACCATTTATCGATCCCCATGAAGAACATAATTTCTTTGACCATTTGGTTGTTGATGCGATGACTAGAAAAGTTGTTGCTATCCCAGAAACTGGGTTAACTTATAAGCAGCTAAGTGCTGTCATAGCAGATACTGACTATCAAGGTTTTCCTGTCATTAAAAAGGGCAAAGAGCCTGTCATTAAAGGGTTTATTGGGAGGGATGAGCTATACACTGTTATCCAAACGGCCCATTCCAGAGCAGATTTTGATCTTGATACACCTTGCAATTTTAAACTAGATGGTGATGATGTAAGTGGAATTGGTTTATTACAATTCCATAACCATATTGACCCGGCCCCAATAACAGTGGATGTTACAGCTTCCCTAGAATCTGTCTTAGATGTCTTCCATAAAGTTGGGCCAAGATGCATATTAATTGAAGATAATGGTATTTTACAAGGTTTAATAACCAAGAAGGATATACTAAAGTATGAATATTATCTACATCACCCTATGGACTCGGAAACGATAACAGATCCAAACTCTTTCAATCAAAGAGTTTTCAATGTGATACAAGGTATTGATACTGCAGTCATAAATTTACAAAAGAAGAGTCTTCAGAGTTTACGGGCCAGAGGTTCATATTTTCAGCTTAATGATACACAAGAAAGGGAATAAAGAACAACACTATCTTCTTTACACATCTATATATAGACGAATTGTATAATACAAAAGGAAATATAGAATTTTGAATATTCATATTTAATCGGACTTCCACTTACCAATCTTCTTGTACTCATCATACAAAGATCTGTAGTAAATTCTACCAGAATAATCTAGAGAAGTGGAAACAAGAACAAGTTCAGTTTGAGACAAAACATCAAAGATGGTGAAGATCCCAGGTAACAAGCCTTCTCTCACAGTAGAATCAAATGAATATTTCAATGCAAAGTTAATATATGATAACAGTAAAACGTATAAATAACGTCTCAAGTTCTTTTTAATTAGGGACACGGCAGAGTTCAATGCAATTTCTGAATTGTTGGTATCCTTGTTTGTGATAGTTGATGGTGGCTCACACAAGTTAGATAGCAAACGTGAAAACGCATCAGCACACTTTCTTGATGTTGCTAGTGATGTGTTGTGTGTTTTTGTTAAAGATTCCAACAATGAAATGATGTTATCAAACACCAAATGGTGACGGTTGGATAATCTGAATCTTTGGTACAACAAAATATTTGACAAAACAAGTGAGATGGACAAGAATAACTTTTCTAGTAATAAATCATCAAAATGGGTTTTGGAGATCAAATCAGCAGTCTTGGAAATTAATGACAAGATAATTTCAATAGAATATTGAGTAAAGATCCAGTTCTTTTCAACAAGTAATGATCTCAAAGTTTCCATGACGTTAATAACAGCATTTGTAGGCAAACTGTCCAAATATAATGAGATCTTCGATAATGATTGAACAAATAGTTTTTGGGCATTTTGCAGAGTCTTGTCAAATCGTTTCAAGTAAATGATTAACAACTCGACTAAGAATTCAAACTGGGCATTTGGTCTCAATGAGGATAACAAAAAGTTGTAAGATTGAATGAATTGTTCGTTGTCTAATTCAGACAAAACCTGGATTAAACCATTTTGTAATTGATCACTTTCAACACCTTCTTCTCTTAGAACAATGTACAAAGCTTCGAAATATTCGATAGAAATATTGGCAACTTTGCTAAATTTTGTTAATAACAAAAATAAGTTTGTTTTCTCTTCCTTTGCATCCTTCAAATTGTGTAATGATTTTCCAAAGTCAATCAGTGAAGGATACAAGTTTAGTAAATCATCATTCCCTAATTCTAATTCATAAAGAGTTTTCAATACCCATGCAATTTCCATCTTTTTATCAGTGGCTTTCACCAAAGTGCTTAGCAATGCCTTCAAAGCTCTAATAAAAGTGAATTGCAACTTTGAAATATCATCTTTTGTGTCTTCTGTTGCTTTGATCTTAACAATGACAGCAGACATACGCAAAACAGCAGTGACAGATTTTTGATCTTTTTGGAATCCTTTAGTTATCACCTTCAATGCTTTTTTCACATAATCCAAACTAGATTTAGATTTGATTTGGGACAAATGATGGACCCAAATAACTTCAAACAGTTCAGCATCATTACTAAATTCCACAATCTTTTTAGAAACTTCAATATCGGATTCAAGGTTGGACTTGAAGGTTGGGTATTGCAAAATGTGCAATAAAGCAGATTTGTAAAGTGGATTGTTGTCAATATCTTTAAGCAATGCTGAAGTCAAACAGTTAACCAAAATTACCTTAAAATCACTCTTTGGATAACACTCAATTGGGATTTTAATTAAAACTTGAGCAATGAATAACGATTGCTTAGTGTCTTTGATAGCAGATTTGACATTAGTGAATAATGCATCTGTAATTTTGGAATATTCAAAGATCAATCCATTCTCCAAAACCTCTAGAGTTAAATCGTGAAGGTTCAACAATAATTTGAACAAAGAATCAATATCCTTTTGAGGAAAAAATACATCAAATAAAACAAACCAACGTTGAAAAATCATTTGAATAACTTCATGATTGTTATTCTTGTTGATAAATTTCATAAATGACTTTTGCACTTTTTCAAAATCAAATTCATGAATTTCTCTAATTCTGAATAAAGTGTAGAAATGATATTCATTATTAGGTTTGTCTGAACTTTCAACAATTTTTTGTAACTCATCTTCTGTCAAAGCATCTTCATATAGAGACAGTAATTCATATTTCAATCTCCATAATTCCTTGTCATTAGCGGGATTGTGTAACAAAGGAATAAATAACTCTTTAGAACTAGAAATCACATTCTTATCCTTAATCTTGAATAATCCTTCAATGATTGCTTGTAGGATAATGAATGTAGATTCTTTCAAATCATGACCTAGTAGATCATTAACAATGATTTTCAATTGGGTAAATGGCAGAACATCAATGTTTTGAGAGACCAATTGAATGAAACCTCTTGATTTCCATTTAGACTCGATAGAACCCATGATCTTATCCCATAGTTGGAAAAACTTTGGATATTCTCTAGCCTTTATATAACAGTTGATCAATTCCTCACCAACTGATAAATAATTTGGAAAATCTTGTTCATCCAATTGAGTCAAAATAACTTCAGCATTTTGAATACCAACTTCCAAATCAATTTTAATAACAGATTTTATTAGTTCCCAATTTTGTGTTGGGTGTGTGAATTGGTTTGCAACAATAGAATCCAAAAAATCTGTGGATAATGTTCTCTTAATAGTAGACAAGTAGTATAACAACTTTTCAGAACTTGTTGGGTAAAGCTGTGTAATTTTTGTGTAAATAGCTTCTGGAATGGCAACATTGTCTTTTGAAATAGATTCAATCAATAGCTTGTAGAAAATAACTAACGAGTTCTCTGATAGGGTAGTTTTCAAAAGTGAATCAGTATTTGATAAAAGATGATCTGATGACTCTGCTGTAAATATGATATTCCTTATTATTGATATCAAAACTTGTGGTTCTGAATTAACTTTATCCATAAAAGATAGGATTGATGGTAATGCGATGGATGCAAAATTACTGATAAACTTTTTGGTTGGTTTTTCAAAATTGATTGATGATTGAAACAACAATGAGATTTCTTTTACAAATAGCTCAGCGTCTTCCTGTGTAAACTGTGGTAATAACTGGGATAATACAGTTAAATATGAAGATAACATTTGCACACTTTGATCATAAACGTTTGGTAATGACGACGAAGAAGAACGAACTAGCCTGATGTTTTCCGCAATGTTGGTGAACAATTGTTTCAGATCTGATATTTCATCAGTGTTTGATAATGCAAAACTTATAACTTCACCATATTTCAAGTTTTGGAAAGCACGATTTCTTTGCTTCAGTTGATCTCCTTCGAAACTTGACCATGTCTTGTTAAATAATGACCAAATACCAGCGTCTGTTCTGAAGTTCTTGAATTTAGTGTCATTTAGACGATCCACAATCAATTCAAAAACAAACACTAATGCATTAGGAAGGTAGACTTCCAAACGGTCTTCAATCAAATCAGTTGATACTTTAACAACCTCATCTATATCGATGTTTTTGGATCTCAGATGTCTAGTAAGAGCTTCTGCTGTTTTCTTAAAAAAAAAAAGATGTTAGAAATAAGCTCAGCCAATACTGTATACAATGCAATATTAACTCCGAAAGAACCATACCATCATCTCACGTTCTATTTGGTTACTTCTAACCTTTCTTCTTTCCAGTATTAAACTGAACCTCAATGCTCATCGCTGCTAAATAAATTTTGACAAAAAAATTTGAGTTCCGACCGGTCGGAATTGACTACCGAGGAAATTTTAAAATTTGTTTACATTTTGGATATTCATGTCAGTGGATTGATCATACTGGTGTGCCTGTTGTCTTTGTTGTATTGCTTATTGTGTTATAGTACAGTATAGTATAGTGTTGAGTGTGATATAACAGCTGCCATAATGACTGTTCACGAAGAAGAAGACCAAGCGTTGAAGAAGCTTGTTCCAATGAATGAAGACTTCGACTTTATTGATGACGAAGAAGATGAAGAGTTAGATCAGGAATTGGATGAGAAATCCAACGCATTGTTGTTAAGGTTTGAAGATGCTCCAATTCCACCAGGTGTTGTTGAGCAATGGAGAGAGACACGTCGTTTGAAGTTTAAACTGAATCCAAATGGGATCGATGGTGTTGCTTTCATGGCTGAAAATGAAAACAACAAGATCAAATCCAAGATATATCCACAAGATGTCGCCTTATACCGCACAAAGATTCCAACATTTGATGATTCAAGCTTGTACATTGACTATGTCTCAAATTTGTACAGTATATACGAGGCACTGGGTGATGAAAGATACTATTCAGTTGCGACTATTGGTGTTGTTAAAAAAGATGCTCAAAAGCAACAAAATGAAGTTTTAAATAAGGCATTCTCTCTAACTATCACTGAGCTGGAACTACTTATTAGTCGTAAACGTGAGAATGATGACGATGAAAGATCTATTTTTGAATTAGAGGAATGTTTGAATATCTTGAATTGTTTAAAGGCTATGTATTTTGCATTTGAAGAAGAAACCCCATCATTATTATCAAGATGGATCAATATTGCGGATCCACAACCAACACCAGAGTTCTCAGAATTAATAATGAGTTCTCAAACTCCATATAAGCATCCTTATTTTTGGAAATTTGTTTATCAATTGACACTTAGAGGGTTATACAAAGAAGCTTCAAATGTTATTAAAGATTCAGGTTATACCGAGTTGTTGTCTTCTGATTCAAATCTATACAACTTGTTTACAGATGCTGCTAATCTATTAGAAAGCTATCCAGAACAATCTCCACTTCAGATCTTTAAACAGTGGAAAACAACAGCAATTAAGGCTTCAAGTAATGGATACAACCCAACGACAACAGATCCAGATGCTTCTAAAGGTTTAAGAGTATTATTAAACATTTTATCTGGTAACAAATCTACGATTTTGGAATCTGCAGACACTTGGTATGAAGCTTTAATTGGGTTGACCTATTATACAATCCCATCATCCAAATTGATTCCTGAATATTTCAAACTCGTGTTGGAGCATCACCAACCTGATAGCACCTGTATTTGGGAAGCTGCTAGTATTGATATTCTTGAAGGTAGTTTCTTACAAGTGTTGAGAGCGATCAGTTCATTCAATAGTGCCACTGCTGCATATGGAGCTGCTTTATGTGAGGCTAAAGGTTTGTTGAAAGGCTATACATTTGACGATGAAGATGCTTCCCAAAAGAATTGGAATGATGCTACTTTATTGAACCAAGATTTATTTTCTACACAAAACGTTTCTGAATTTTTACTACATACACATGCGTTAGACTGTTTGTCGATTGCAAAACTAGTTCCAGTTGGTATTGGTATTTTAGCATTATCCAGAAATTCTACTGCAAGAAGTGTTATTGCTGAATACTTACCAAAATATGACTTCAAGACTAATGATGATATTGAGTGGGCATTAACAATCTGTGCTAGTTTGAAATTACCACAAATTGGACATGTTATTTACAGAATTGCTGCACAACGTTCTTTATCATCAGGTTTACTATTAGAAGCTTTGACATTATTTGCTAAAGCTGGAGAATTGGAATTCATCAAGGCACAATGTTGGTTAATTTTTGAAAATTCTTTGATCCGTGGTTTTGCTATTGATGATGTTGTCATTAATTCTGTTGTTGACGATTCGATTGTTCTTGAAGGTGTTGATATGAATAGTTTACAATTATCTCCAGTGTTGCGTCAAGCATTATCACCATATGCCGTTTTGTATGAATTTTGGAAATTGAAACAAGATGGTAATTTGAAACAAGCATTGAATAAATTGGTTTCATTAATTACATTCCAATATTTACCACCCAGATTATTTGGGTTGTTATTGGCACAATTATTACCATTTATCAATTCTACATTACCATACAAATTTTATAAAAAGCAAGATTTATTATCCATCATTAAGATTTTGGATAACTTTAATGAGATTGTGTTCAATAAGAAGGATAAGAAATGTGTTAAATTAAAGAAAGATGCTGATTCTTTATACAAATATTCTATTAGTGAACCAGTTGTTGATTCTATCAAGATTGAAGATCATTGGGTTAAAGAATTACAAGAGGGAGGTATTGAAATACCATCAAATTTGGGTAATTTGTTAAAATGTGTTAGAAGAAGATTGGCTATTGAAATTGGTCGTGCTTTCCTTGAAGAGCCATATGTATAAATATGATAAAAGTGAGCTACATGAAAAGTTATAATAATAAAGATTAATTGTAGTTATACAAACCAATGTAAACATTAAACACTTTCCATTGACATTTGCCCTCTTTGGTCTTTATAAGATTCAAAAAGGTTTGCACTCTCAAGAATAATAGTAATAAAATAATAAAAAAAAAAAGATAATGAAGCTTTTTTTTTTCCTTTTAGTTAAAAAAATTTTTTGTTGTTGTTGTGGATATGTTATGTTGTTTGAATTTGAGATGATTTCTATGGATTATAATATATCTCTAATGACTGAAAAGTTTTGTGTTCATTTAACAGACAACATCTTGGGTAGCACGAGAGTTCAACAACAAAGCGACAATCAAACCGTATAGACCCAAAACTTCAGCGAAAATCAAAATCAAAATCATACCAACAAACAATCTTGGTTGTTGAGCAGTACCACGGACACCAGCATCACCAACGATACCAATGGCGAAACCAGCAGCCAAACCAGACAAACCAACAGATAGACCAGCACCTAATTGGATGAAACCGGTATATAGAGCTTGCTTTTGGGATAGGGAGTCGGAAACCAAGACGGAAACAACCAAACCGTAAATGGCAATGATACCAGCCATAATGACTGGGACAATGTTCTTAACCAACAAATCTGGTCTCAAGACAGAGGTGGCACAGATACCAACACCGGACTTGGCAGTACCATAGGCAGCACCGAAACATGTAAAGACGATAGCGGCAGCACAACCGATAGAACCAAAGAATGGAGCGTAAACAGGGCTAGAGAGTATAATGTTAGTATGACTGATTGTGGATATGATATTTTCTTGTAGTTGTTGTTCTCTTGGTAATCTTTTTTTTCAATCGGGTTGGGCATTGTTTCTTATCACAATCTGAGAGTAAAATTGAACTCAGAAAACGGTGATAAACGAAACCAATCAAATGAGCATTGAGATAATGTGAAAAGGGCATGCTGAGTAGATAGAAAACAAGCAAAACACCAGGCACACGATAACTTCTGCTATCACCTTTAGAGCCATTGTTTTTGAACCTTTGGGATCAGACATCAGATAGGGATAGAACTCAACACGCCAACCAAAAACAACCACTAGAGAGACTTTGCCCCTGAAAGACTTCAAAAAAAGAGAACAACGCCCACTTCCATCGAATACTTACCAAAGTTCAGACATTGTTGTAGTGGTGATTAATTAGGGTTGAATGTAAAGATTCAAGGACTTTGTAATTCAATTGATTTGTGATGAACCAAGTTGTCAAAGTTGTTTCTTAATTAAAGGGATTTCACTCTTTTTTTTAAATCCTCGAGGCGAATAAATATTTTTGGAAAACGTGAGAGATTCAGGGTAACTCCGTAAACAGCCAAATGAGGAAATTAACGAGGGCTTTTTGAGCCGGAAGTATTGGTGCATATGAGTGCATCATAATGCATATATTTGTCACGTGCTGTATCATGTGACTGTTTTGGAATGGCCACATCTTCACCAGCAAAAAAAAAAAAATTTTTTTGACATACATTTTTTATTAGATGTAAAGAAAAAATTTCTTTTCTCTTCTTTCACCTACTTTCTTCTTTTCTTCATATCACATTTAGTATATCATTAGAGGCGAGCTTTCTTATTTATCATTGCAAGGAACCTCAAACTTTAATAGAACTTCAGATACATAGATTCAAACACACCCAAAAACAGTTATTACATCATGTCTGCTCCAAACCCAAAGGCCTTCCCTCTAGCTGATCAAGCTTTGACTCAACAAATCTTGGATGTCGCTCAACAAGCCCAAAACTTGCGTCAATTGAAGAAGGGTGCTAACGAAGCCACCAAGACCTTGAACAGAGGTATCTCTGAATTCATCATCATGGCTGCTGACACTGAACCAATTGAAATCTTGTTGCACTTGCCATTGTTGTGTGAAGATAAGAACGTTCCATACGTTTTCGTCCCATCCAAGACTGCTCTAGGTAGAGCTTGTGGTGTTTCTAGACCTGTCATTGCTGCCTCCATTACCACCAACGAAGGTTCTGCTTTGAAAAACCAAATCTACGCTGTCAAGGACAAGATTGAAACTTTGCTAATCTAAGTTTGAATTTGTATATTAGGAATCAAATAAAAATATATATAAATAAATAAAACAATTACAATATATATTATATTGATTAATTCATATATTATTAATTGTAGAGCTAATATCTATAAAATATAGCACTGTTTCAACAAATCTTTGTCGCCAAATTTTCCAATGATATCTCCATCAAAGAAACCACGACCTTCACTTTCCTCAGATATTGATTTCCCACCCAGTTTCAAAGCATTACAATATTCAATATACTGGTCTGAAGCACCTTTAGTGTTCATTCTAAAAAATTTCAACTTATTCTTGGAAATGTCTGCAACTTCACTTGATAATTTCATTCCTAAAGCACTGCTTGTGATTAAACTAACAGTATACATGGACCCATCAATAGCACCAAGAACAAAAATTGGAATGACATCTTCCAAATCTTCATCTATATCCTCAGTACTATTTGATAAAATTTCTTTGATTTGATCTGATTTGAGGTGTGGATCTAAACTTTTAATAACATTGATCTGTGTTCTGATGTTGAACTGTGCAACATTTTCACCTTGATCAATATCAGTAATGTAAATATTTTCAGCACCTTCTGCAACAATGGCTAGGTTTTCAAATGTATCTAACGTCATAACAAGATCAAGGTCACCCAAGCCCTTAGCTTCTAAGATAAATTGAAAATTTGTGCCTTCACCAGCTTCCTTAACTTTCAGTTTCAACTTGTACAAGCCTGTAACCATATCACTAGCAATCACATCAGCGCCAATAGACTTGATTTTTGAAGCGTAATACTTGGTGTGGAAAGCTTCGGAAACCTTGCGTATTGTGAATTTAGAATCAGCAACAGCATATTCAATTTGATAAGCAACAATCGCATCACCTGCACCAACGATCATTCTATTCCCATGGTTTGTCAATGAACGAAATTTAATTTTAGACTTTTCCGCAGAAGTATGATATTGTAAAGCACCATGCTCGTCAACGGAAAACAACATTAGTGGAACACAAAGTTCATCTTTCAAAGAATGAGAACAAGATACAACAAAGCATTGCGATAATATATTTTCAAATCCAACGCTAATCTTTGGTTCTTCATATGTATCAATTAAAATCTTCTTGTAGTTGGTATTGACAATATCTGTGATCTCAACACCAGCAGGTAAACTGTATGTAGAGACAGTTTCAAAAGTGTTGTTATTGATAACATGCAAAGTGGATTGGAAAATCTTGGATTGTGAAACTTGATCAAATTTGTGTTCTAATGTAACAAACAAACTCAAGTGCAAAAAGTTTTTGAATTTGACACATTTGGTAACAACTCCTGGTAAATGAGTTTGATTTGAAAGTAACACTAATTCATCCACAACTTCAACTGTTTTCAATGTTTGTGAGTTATAATACAACAATTTGTCTTTATTGACCCCCAATTTCAAAACCTCTGGTGTAGCAATGGTTAAATAACCCTTTTCAATCAATTCATTCTTGTCATTGAAAATCAAATGAATAACATTTTCTTCATTATAAACAATCACAGAGTTATCTTTATAGTCAGAAATACTAACTGGAGAAGACCCAATACTGAATTCATTAACCATTTCACCATTGTTACTAATAATAACAACATTACCATTAGCATCACCAACAATGTATAATGGTTGTGATTGTTGATTCTTTTTAATCAACGTGGAATGAATGGCAGACTGGTTCTTTTTCAATTCTTTTTTAGAACCATCAACAACTATTGAAATAGTACCACTCCAAGAACCAACTAAAGCAGTGGATTTGTGATCAATTTGAGTAGCATCAATTGTGGAAATTTCATCAGTAAACATCACTTCATGGGCCTTGGTCTTTAAGACATTACCAGAAACATACACAGGGTTATTTGGTAATAACTTACCAATGGTGATTTTATCTTCTTTGATCAATTTCCCATTTTCATAAACACCATTTTCAGTCAAAATTGTCAAACCAGAAGTGTTCTTTAAAATATCCAAGACATTACCATTGATGGATTTCAATTCATCATAATTAATTTCCTTGAGGCCGTTTACATATTCATAAACTCTTAAACCTTCAAATGAATTAATGAAAACGTAGTTATCAAAATTCCAAATACCTAAAACACCTGACTTTAATTCCAATGAACCAATAGTGTTTGTTTTTGTCTTGTAACCTTTAAACTCGGTTCTAATGACACCTTGGTGTAAAGATCCACCACATTCTTGAATTTTTGGTAATGCAGTACCAGAAATGTTTATATCAAGAATTGGAAATCCAGATGGGATAGACCCAATCAATTCAATAGTCTTGTGTGTTGGGTTAAACTGGTAAATCATCCCATTATTAGATCTTGATAAAACCATGAAAAGATTGTTCATTTCACCCAATTCAACAATCTTAAAAACACCATGTAAAGAAAAATCCAACTTGGTTAAATTCCATGTAGCAATACTTCCATCGTATTCTTCATCTGTATGGGTCATTTCATTCAAGTAAACATCACCAGTACTTGTCACAATCAATGTCCTATTTTCTAGGCCACTGAAATGTAGAGCAGCAACAACATCCCACGTCTTACCAGATGGCAAAAACTTTTTAGCATACCCATATCCGCGGCGTTCATAATTTCCAGCTGCTCTCAAACTTTCAATGACATTTAATGATTCACCAAATTGATGATGTGGGAAGGCTAGAATACCATCGTTGCTGAATCCCAAAATGATACTGTCGTAATAACCAGGAACAATAATTGGAGAAAGGTTGTTCTCTGCAATGTTAAATTCTCTGTATGGACAAACATAACTTTCATAGATTTTTTCTTTGAAAATAATTTCATTGAATGAATAGTCATGTTCAGCATTTCTTGATAAAACACCATAGTTTGCCGAAGCATAGTCATCATTCATTTCACCAGTAGCACTCAACACAGAGATCTCACCTCTTTGATGAATAAAAGTATGTAATTTTGACATTTCAATTCTCTTGAACAATTTAGGTTTGGTTTTGGATTTTGGATCCAAAGCCCTTTTGAAATTGTCATAGGATTTGTTTTCCAATTTCTTATAAACAAACAAAACCTGTTTATCTGTGGTTACCCAAATGTAAGAACCCCAAGAAATAGCCAAACTATTTGGTATGATTTTCACTTTTGATTTGTTATAGACAAGTTCAATTTCATCGACAATCACTGGTTCTGAAATACTTCTAAACCCAATCAACATCAATTTGGATGATTTTGTAGTCAAAACAAGCCAATCACCCGCATTTTGACGTGGGTTAAACTGCTGCATCCCAGTGATGGTCTCCAACATTGGTAAAGTCTTGATTTTTTCGACCCGTTTCGCGTTTACAGACAACGCGTACAGCTCTAGACAACTTCTTTTAGCAACAACCAACACGGAATCACCATTGCCACCATCCTGGCCAGGAACATCCACCCATGCAGCGCCCACAATTGACTCCCTGTCGTTTATCTTCTTGACAACAAAGCTCATTGTTTCTGAAATTCTTACTTATTCTGATTCTGAAAAGGTGTGTCCACTGTCGAAAAGGCGTCTTGACAAAAGTGGTGAAGATGTGCGCCTACCGGAATGAGCATCGCTGATTCTTCCGCCCGGTCTGGGCCCTCCAGCCAGACAAGAAGCAGACACAAACACTCGACAAGACACTATTCCATCTCAACTGACACAGCAAGCCAGGAGCAAGATTCGAGTTGGTTTGCTTTGGTGGTTGAGGAGTGCTGTGTGGTTGGTGTAACAATTGCTGTTGATATCCCTGGCAGGACACTCTATATAAAACAGCACAGCCTGTTTAGCCTTTTTGTGCCTGTTGTTTTTTAATGTACCCCTATGGAAAAGTTCAAGCCTACTTCAGTTGAACTCCATTGATCTTCATCCACACAACTATTTCATTACATCATTGCAATCATATACACAGCTTTCATACGAAGATTGTAACCTATCAATCACAGAATAAAATAACAAAATATTTGGGTTCAGTTCAACCAATTGGTTATCTATCTAAGCAAAGATGATGAATCTATTGAGGTTTGGCTCAACATCCAACAAAAAACAAGAAACCACACCCTCTGAGAAACATATTCCAAGCAATCCCACAAATAGTTCAACTACAAAAAAAGAGAACTTTAGCAAAGAGTTTGATCATCTGGTTGTCAGTCATTGCAGGTGTTGTGGTACTTTACTGAAATTTCCAGAAAATGTAAACAAGTTTAAATGTTCAGTTTGTCAAAGTACAATCACTCTGGTTGATGTTGAATCTGAATCTGCTGCTCAGGAGCAATGCACTGGTTTGAATGTTGGTATGGTTAAAGATGCAATCATCTTGGGTCGTAAAACTGCTGCTGAAAGAACCTCCGGTGATGATAATAATCCACATGTATCTTTCAAGCCCTTGGAAGATTTGATCTCTGAATACTTTGGAAGTTTTGAAAAATTAAACAACTCTTTTATGAAATATGAAGATCCAAAGAAGAAGAAGAAGCTTTCATATTTTGATTCAAATTTGGATGTCAAGCAAGTTCGTGAATGTTTTAATTTATTGATGTCTTTACCAACAAAAAGACCATACTACAAAATGTTGTTGTGTGCAAATGAATTGTTACGTCGTCCAGCTAGAACATTATCATCTGCAGAAGATTTGAAATGGTTGTTGATTCTATTTGAAATCCCAACTTTGGGTGGTTGCCTATATCATAACAGAAAGCTACAAAATATATCGAGATTTGATACTCCAGAAATCAAATCAATATCTTATGAAATCATTAAAAGAGTTATTGGTTATTTGTCAAATTCAGATACAGAATCTCTGAAATATATTGCTAGTTGGATTCAAAGTTTCCCAAAAGAAGAGTATGATTCAAAGGTTCAATTGATCAATCTATACATCACTTTTCATTTGACAAGACTGATTAACAAGTATCATGAAGTTTCCAATAATAACAAAAGAATAATGGCTAGTATGAAAGGTGGTCATTATAACCCAACAAGTCCGAATTTAACTGAATACACTGAATCATCTAAATTAAATTCGTCTTCTTCTTCTTCTTCTTCGTCTGATTTTGCACCAATGAGATCAAATTCAAAACATAGAAGTTCGGTTCCATTTTTGCATTTACCATCATCTTTTAATAATGGTTTCACAAGTTGGAGTAATGATTGGAGACAACCAGATGAAAAGTTTGTTGATTTCAAATTGAAGGTTGCCCAATATGGTCACGAATGGCATATTAAAGCTGCATCAAGATTACTATCAGTTTTTTTCATATCAAATGATACTTTCCATTCTCCCATATATTCATTTTATAATAGTTTAGTTGATTATGTTAATGTTAAACAGGATTTTGATGTTTGGCAACACATGTTCAAAGAAAATAATTTGAAAACTTTGCAATCAACTGCAGCTGTCATCACTACACAAACTTTGTTAACATATGATATTTTGGGAGGTGGTGCAAATATAATGGGTGGTAAAACTCCACAATTTACATTTTGTCAATTCCCATTTTTATTATCATTAGGAGCAAAAATTTCAATTTTAGAATACGAGGCAAAGAGAACTATGGAGAGAAAAGCTGAAGAGGCATTCATAAAAGCTTTGGATAAAAAGAAAGTTACTGATGTTCATTTAAGAATCAAAGTTAGAAGACATTATATCTCAAATGATTCTTTAAGATGTATTAAGGAACATCCTGGTGATTTGAAAAAATCGTTAAAAGTTGAGTTTATAGATGAACCAGGTATTGATGTTGGTGGATTGAAAAAAGAATGGTTTTCATTATTGACTAAGGAAATATTTTCTGAAAATAATGGCATGTTCACTTATAATGATGAATCAAATCTGTGCTGGTTTGCACCAATGCCATTGGAACGTAATGATGAACTGTATTATTTAGTTGGTGTTGTTCTTGGATTGGCTATATATAACTCTACAATTTTGGATTTAAGATTCCCATTGGCATTATACAAAAAATTGTTGGATAAAAAGATTTCTTTAGATGATTATATTGAATTGTTTCCAAGCACTGGTGCTGGTTTATTACAATTGTTGCAATACAAGGGTGATGTTTCAAAGTTGGGTATCTACTTTGAAACTGAGTTTAAAGATTTTTTTGGTACTATTTGTCATGATGAGTTGATTCCAAATGGTTCTAAAGTATTGGTTACAAATGAAACTAGAAAACGTTATGTTAGTAAATGGGTTGATTTTTACATGAATAAGCAAATTGAATCACAATTTAATAGTTTTTATAAAGGGTTCCATAAAGTCATTGGAGGTAATGCCTTGTCATTGTTTTCTCCTAAAGAGATTGAAATGCTGATTTGTGGGAATACAGATAGTAAGATTGATTGTGACTTGTTACAGTCTGTTACCAAATATGTGGGATGGAAATCATTTGAAGAAGCTTTATGCAGTGATGTTGTGCATTGGTTTTGGGAATGGGTTAGTTCAGTTAGTTCGAGTGAACAGAAAAAGTTTTTAAGATTTGTTACAGGTTCAGATCGTATACCAGCAACCGGTGTCAGTTCCATGAATTTTAAGATCACCAAGCTGAATGGGCTTGGTCGTTTACCAATTGCACATACATGTTTTAATGAATTGTGTCTTTATGATTATGACACTCGGGATGATATGATTACTAGATTGCAGATGTCTATTAATGAGGGTGAAGGGTTTGGGTTGAGATGAATTGGATATAAAAAGGATATACGATATACATATATAATAAAATAATATTTAATAATATAGCATATAGTACAGAAAAATAGAGTGTATCAGAGTATCATGTATAGTTTGTAGTGCATACATATGTACAACTAAATTGATTTGTCCCATGTCCCGTTTCTTTCATGTCCCAGACGATCCCTCTTCTAGAAATGTCCAGACATCCCGCTCCAGCCAATGAACGCTCGGTTAATAATCACATGACGTAAGCTCTGACTAAGCAGCCAATCAGACGTCGTTATTTTTTTCAGGTTGCAAGTAATGAAAACAACCATCAGAAAAATTCTTCCCTTTAAAACAACAAACCTTGGAAAACAAGTAATCAAATTCTTTGAACAAGTTTTACACAAGTCCATTCCAATAATGTTTTCTTTGAGATCTGCTTTGCGTAACACCGCTTCTGCTAGAGCTTTGGGTAGGTTTACTGAACCATTGGTTTTCACTATAGTTGTCGTTGAGCTTTTATTATTGAAATGGGTAGAGAGGTTCTACAGGGAATACAAATACATCCCTCAACAATCAACATTTAACAACTATTTGATCAAGCAATACAACTATACAAATATACCACATCGTCTTCCCTCCACATAATTCATTTGGATTAGATCAATATAAACCAGCAAAACACAATTTCTCCCATTTCAATATTATTATTCATCAGCCATAGTGAAATTTAAATTGGAACATTAGTGTTTTTTTACTAACTAATACTTTATAGGCTCCCAAGCTAGACTATTCTCTTCTGCTCCAGTTGCTGCTAAATCCACATACCGTACCCCAGACTTCAGCAACTATGTTAAGCCAGAAGGTGCTACCGACAAGGGTCGTGTCTTCACTTACTTCACTGTTGGTTCTCTAGGTTTGTTGTCTGCTGCCGGTGCCAAGTCCACTGTTGAAGCTTTCTTGTCCTCTTGGGCTGCTTCTGCCGATGTTTTGGCTATGGCCAAGGTTGAAGTTGGTTTGGGTAACATTCCAGAAGGTAAGAACGTTGTTGTCAAATGGCAAGGTAAGCCAGTCTTCATCCGTCACAGAACTCAAGCTGAAATTGATGAAGCCAACGCTGTTGATGTCTCCGCTTTGAGAGATCCACAAACCGATTCCCAACGTGTCAAGAACCCAGAATGGTTGGTTATGTTGGGTATCTGTACTCACTTGGGTTGTGTCCCAATTGGTGAAGCTGGTGATTTCGGTGGTTGGTTCTGTCCTTGTCACGGTTCCCATTATGATATCTCTGGTAGAATCAGAAAAGGTCCTGCTCCATTGAACTTGGAAATTCCAGAATACGAATTCGATGGTGACAACTTGATTGTCGGTTAAAGCAAGATACTCAAAAGAACTGAGAATCATAAAAGAACAAAGAAAAGAAAAATCAACCACACAGAAAAATTGGACTCTATAATTGACCAACTTTTCATCATGAAATGAAAATAGAAAGAAGAAGAAAGAAACACATCATTATTATTATTTGGGGATGGGGAAAAGAATTCATTAAAAATTTGAAGAATTGAAAAAAAAAATTAAAAAAAAAAGAAAAACTTATCATAGATCTATGACCTTTTTTTATCTCACGTCTTATTATTATCTACGTTATTTATTATTTGTTTTTGTTGTTTTTTGTACACAGCTTATTTTTTTCCATTATCGCTTGTTTTTAAGTTTAGAAGGACTGATGAAGAAAAAGATGACAATAGCAAAAACACCACAAGATTTGAGTTGAAGAAAACGGTCAAATAGAAGGTTTTGTAAATAGAATGATGACACTTTTTTGATGTTTTATTTCCCTCTGCCTCTTTTTTATCACTTTTATTAAACGTTTAATTGCATTGCAACTTTTTTAGAGGGATTTCTAACTCTTCAAGCCTGTTTGATTAATATTATGGAAAGAGGTTCTGTATACTGAAACTAATGAAAACGAAATTATATATGTATATTAAAAGCTGTACTACTGTAGTAAACTGAAGCACTTATTCTTCTTCGAGGCAGCTTGATGCAAAATCTGGTTGGGACAGTATCTAAGACATCCCAACACCAAAATATTTTTCACTTCTGCCGATGAGCTGCTTAATTAAAGTGACATTTTGATGAAAGACATATAGTTTCATATAGAGACACAAAGATATGAGCTACTCTAAACCACAAAGATATATTCCAGGGCCTGGTGATCCAGCTTTGCCTCCACAATTGGCAGAAATGTCCAACAAATCCACAGATGAAGTCATGGAGGAGTTGAACAGACTTCCATTCTTTATGACAAAATTAGATGATGGTGATGGTGATGGTGGTGAGAATACACACTTGGAAGCTCTAAAGGCTTTGGCATATGATGGGGAGCCTGATGAAATTGCTACAAATTTTAAGAACCAGGGGAATGACCAGTTTAAGATCAAACAATATAAATCTGCTGTCGAATTTTATACAAAAGGTATTGAAGTTGATTGTGATGTTCCAGAGTTGAATGCTTCTCTACATTTAAACAGAGCTGCTTGTAATTTAGAGTTGAAAAACTATAGAAAGTGTATCAATGACTGTATTGATTGTTTGAAACTGTCACCAAAAAATGTCAAGGCATATTATAGAATGGCTAAAGCATTTTTTGCTATTGGAAGATTGGATGAAGCTTTAAAAACCATTGAATTTGGTTTAAGTTTGGACCCATCAAACTTGGCTTCAAAGAACTTATTTAAACAAATTAATGATAAAAAAATCGAATTGGATAGAATTGCAGCTAAGAAAGAAGCGGAAAGAAAAGAAAAAGAACTAATACAGACAAACTTGGAAAACGCAATTAAAGTAAGAGGCTACACTAATATTTCTACACCACACCCTGCTGAACTATTAAAAGATGCACAAATATCATTAGAAGATCCTCATGATGTTGAATCTCAATTGATTTTTCCAGCAATGGTGTTATACCCAACAACTGATGAGTTTGACTTTGTTGCCGAAGTTAGTGAATTGACTACTCCTATTGAACTAATGGAAACAGTGTTGCAAAGACCACAGGAATGGTTTGAGGATCCAAAACATGAAAATTTCACACCAAAGAGATTGGATGCATATTTGGAAACTGAATCTGGTGGGTTGGTTAAGATTGGTAAGAAAGCTACTTTACATAAGGCTCTATCCACTCCAAAACCAAAAATCCCATTATTCGATCATAGTTTAAGAATCTTCTTTGTTCCAAGAATTGATGCGGAAAAGTGGTTATCATCTTGGGATAAGGAGATTGCCTTGAAGAAAAGATTTGAATAAATATAATATACTACATCATTTATCAGTTTTCTATATTACAACTGTACAATATTAATGACGATATAAACATGACCTAAAAAACAACAAAACCGTATTCACCTAGTAGTACCATAAATGACATTCACTTTTTATAAATCTTTGACTTGTAAGATTCAACTTCTTGCAGACTTAGTGCATCATGACCAGCCCATTGTGCTGAAGATCCACGAGGTTTTATTCTCGACAGCCTTGATTTAGTGAAAATCTCTTCCATATGCAATGGGGCAATAGGACCAAATACCTGGTCTGGGTCAATACGCTGTTGATTAATTAAAATGTTTCTCAACTCTGGTGAATTGGCCCAATCTTTTAACACATTACCTTCTTCATCATCTTCAGATTCAGAAAAGATTTCCGGTAAAACTATTGGTGCATTTGGTGTAATTGGTTGATTGGCCCTATTTATTGATCTTGTGGATGCATGTTGTGGTGTGGATTTTTGAAATGCTTTATTATTTTCATTATTCAATCTTGCATTTTGTAGAACAACTGTTTTCATCAATGTCTGCGTGTTGGGGACAGCACCAAATTTGCTTTGTGACTTTTGTTGTTGTGATAACACTTTAGTTATTGTTGTACTATGTGGCTGAGGTTGAATTATTGGTTTCTTGATCACTAGTTCCTCTGGCGTTGATGACTCTTCGTTTGTGCTATTCAACTGTTCAAGTCTTGCACCAGAAACCCTAAAAGCACGTTTTTGTAAAACAGATTGTAGTTGATCAGCAGTACGACGACGCTTAGCATCCTGTTGTGCTTGTTGCTTTTGTTGGGAAGGTGGCACAATCTTAGCCCCAATTTTTCTATATGGATGATGTGTTGTGCTTGTTGATGTTTTAAAATCATCTTCAGTTTGAGTTTTACGCTTCAGTGGTTGATGATCACCATGAACCAAAGATTTTGGACGAAATCTATTAGATTTGTTGGATGGATCAAGTTGAATGGATGTTAGTCCTTTACCAACAGATTTTCTTGCATGTTCCTTGTTACTTCCCTCGTCATTTTTGTTCTTGGACAAAGACATCCTTGTCAAACTTCTGACTGGCTGAGGTACTTCAATCTCTGTTGGTTTGTCATCTACTTCCTGGTTCCCAAAATCTTCGCTGCCTGGTTTCAATGGTTGCTTTTTCACTGGTGATAGGGACTTGTTCATTTCATATCTCAGTGACCCATAAACACTCTTTGCTGGAGAAAACAAATAAGGAGCTTGTTTTGGATTAGATTCTGGTTGATCATTCTTTGATGTCGATTCATGCTGCTTATTGTTATTATCAATTTCAGAATTATCCTCACCTTTTGGTAATATCACTGAATGTGCCAGATTCAATCGTTCTGAAACACTAGCTTTTTTTGGCTTATGAATTTTATCCGTTTCACTAACGACAGAATTTCTATCTTTCAAAAATTTCTTTGCTTTTCTCAATGTTGAGCCAACTGTAGAAAAAATATTTGATAGAGGTGAATCTGATCCATGTTGTGGTAGCAATTCAACATCTTTTCCCAAAGCATTTGAAGCTGAAGGTAACTTTTCATTGTTGAAATTTTTGGTTGGGGATACACTTGGATGTTCTGAGCTGCTGGTTTTAGCAGATGAGTCAAAAAGTAGTTTCTTCAATGGAGAAGTATGGGACTCATTGCTTTTATCAAGCACATTCAGAGTTGGGTAAAGGGAGTTTTTGATAACTGGAGGTGTCAATTTTTCCTCTCTCGAAAAGGTTTCTAATGAATCCAGGTTTGAAGTCTCCATTAAAATTGGTTTGCTCTGTGGTTTCTTGTGTGATTTAATTGTCAATGGATCTCTATGTGGTAATAATGCAAAACCTTGACTTTCTCTATTTGGTTTTGGTGTTAATGAGATGTCTGTCCTTTCTGGGTGATCAAGTCCTTGAGCTGTAACATCAGATTCATCTTTCAAAGAAATTTTCATATCATCATCATTATTATTATTATTTTTATCATTATTGTTCTCACTAATCTTACTTACATCAGCGGTTGAACCTTGGTTTGCAACAAGAGAGGATGGTTGGGGGCCTTCATCAACAGCACTTTTAAATGAGTTATCTGAATTGTCAGAGTTCTCGCTGTGATTGGTATTGTTGGAGTCTTCAACAGTTGGTGTATTCTTCCGTACTATACTTTTCCGAATTGACTTTCTTATAGCTTGGAAAGAAATGTCTTCATCCATAGAAGCATCATAAACTTTTTCATCCTCTTCGTGATCAATGGTGCTTTTGTCAAATTCAATAAATCTTGCTCTCCCACGATTTATCATCTCAATTTTATGCAGATCGGTACTCTTCTCTGAATTCACGTTTCCAATATTTTCAAGCTGTTTAAAATGGAGCTTTCTGTGTGTAATATCAGCTATTGATGGGCTTGTTGATTCCTCTTTCTCAAAATTCGATATGAGATTTTTTGGTTCAATCTTGGGGGATGATTGCTGAATGAACACAGGCTTTTTGTTCTTGTACTTTATAGGTGATAATGCTAATGTATTGGAATCGATTTCTCCTAGGGGATACTTCAACGATAATGCTTGTTGTCTCAACTTTTTGACAGGAGAATCTTTGCCTTTCAGTTTTGAAGGTGACTCTAAGAGTAACTTTGGGTCCCTGAAAGAATGAAATGTTAATATGAAAACAAAAAATTAGTGTCAATACCAGTTCAAACAATGACTTACTTCTCTGTATCATTTAAGATGGTTTCCATTTGTTCGTCAATCCATGTGAACTCAGTAGCCACTGAGTATGCAAATTGTTCCACATCATTTGCTATTAATTCATGAAGAACGCACAGCTTCTTTCGGATCCATTTGGAGGATCCAGGAACCTCATCTCTCCTCTTAGAAGCGTCAATACTCCAAAGAGACATATTGCAAACTGTGTATGGCTTGTTAATAATAAACTGTTGGGCGTGTTACATCTTTCATGTTTACGTTTGTTTTGATTTTTTGTTTACAAAAAAATCTGCCAAATCTGCATGGGTTTGTAAAAAATAGAGTCACGTGAAAATATGGAGAATACACTACTGTGCACTACAAAACAATTAAATGGGTAAACTTATATCATCACATTAGAGTGGTTCTGCCACCAATCTCATTGCTTGTAGATCCATCTGGCATCTTGCCATCACGAGAATCTATGAATTTACTGTAAATGTTCTGCAATTTCAATTGCTCAGTAATGGAAATACTTGGTTTAGTCTCTTTTAAAGAACTCATAAAAGCTTTATGATAAATGGCAATGCCATTGTCCTTTGAATCTTTCTTCTTTGTAGCTGTTTCATCGTCATTTTGTTGTAAGTTTTTGTTTGCTTCCTTTTGTAAGTTTTCGAATAATGGTTCCAATTGACGTAAAATCTCTGTTCTTTCGTGTGGTTTCAATTCATCTTTACCTTTCAATTTATCCTTTGAAACTTGGAAAAATTCATGAACATTAGTATTTTTGCTTTTTAGTTCGCCTTGACTTTGCAACTTCTCCTTCTCCAATTTTTCATGAACAGCTTCAAGATAGGCATTGTAACCTAAAGCTTGCATATCAGCACCAGAAAATCCTTCACTATTTTTTGCAATATAATCCAAGTCAACATCGTCACCAAGTGTCATCTTTCTAGTGATTGATTTCAAAATATCTAAACGATCTTCAAAATTTGGCATGTCACATATAACACTTTTATCCAATCTACCTGGACGTAACAATGCAGAATCAATCAAATCTGGTCTACTTGTAGCTGCCAATACATAAACACCATCCAAACCTTCAGCACCGTCCATTTGTGTCAACATTTGATTAACAACTCTATCAGTGACACCAGTGGAATCATGGCCTCTTTTTGGTGCAATGGAATCAAATTCATCAAAAAATAATATACAAGGCTTTGCAGCTTGAGCTCTTTCGAATAATTCACGAACAGATTGTTCACTCGCACCGATATACTTGTTCAATATTTCTGGACCTTTAACAGAGATAAAGTTCAACCCACATTGACCAGCAACAGCTGATGCTAATAACGTTTTACCACAACCTGGATAACCATACAATAAGATACCTGATCTTAAACGTAATGTAGCAGATTTGAAAATTGGTGCATATTTGGTTGGCCACTCCAAAGTTTCCAACAAGACATTTTTAGCTTCTTGTAACCCACCGATATCAATCCAGCTGGTTGTGGATTTTTGTAACTTAACACCTCTCAAGTTTGATGGTGTGTAACCAGAAATTGCATTTTTAAATAGATCGGATGTAATTGAAACATCAACTTTGTGTTCATTGTTATCTTCTTTGTCTTCATCTTCTTGTGCTTCAATGGATTTATAAATAGATTCATGTTTCATTCGATCAACTAAAACTCTCAAATCATTAGGTAAATACCCTTCAGTTTCCATTGTTATTTCAGCAATATCGAAATCTGGAGAAAGTTCCAACTCGGCCTCTTTGATGAACTTCTCTGTGATCACTCTTCTTGTATCTTTATTTGGAGCCATGACATTTACAGTTTCTTCCAAGCAATGACTGTTTGTTAGCAGTTTATTAATAGCTTCTTTTGATGGTGTTGTGGTTAGAATAACCAAATTTCTTCTTGAAGATGTAACTTTATTAACAGATTGGATGAAATATTCAGTCAATTGTTTAGTTTGAGTAGAATCGATGTGTTCAGCCTCTGCTGGGAAAATAGCATCCAAATTTTCTAAAACAAGAACACTTGGAGAATACCATGAACATTCAGCCAGCCATAAATTGATTCGCTCTTTTAGTGCAACATTACCTTCTTTTGGGACTTCTGTGCAGTTTATCTGTAATTTGTGGAACCCTTTATCTTGTAGGTAGCGAGCTAATTGGTTCAGTATTATAGTTTTACCAGAACCAGATGCACCATGGATTAAAACACCAATGTTTTCCCTATCCACGCTACTTTTCAATTTGTTCATCAATTCATCAATACCAACTGGGGTTTCAATGTCAAGAATTGGAGCAGATTCATCTTTAGTGTAGAACGTTTGAGGGATTTGAGATTCTGGGTAAAGAATGTTATCACCAACTTTAAAATTGATCTTTGCATTTTTTAATGGTAAGATCCATGGAGTTTTAACACTTTTGAACTCTAATATACCACCTTTTGGTAATCCTTTTGCTGCAGCAAGAGTCATACCGTGTGTTAAACATGTTTCCTCTAAAGCTAACGCATAAAAATATTCGATAATTTCCTTTTTAGCCTGTTCTTGTGCTCTTTTCTTCTCCTCTTTTGACTTTTCAGTGTTGTTCAATGAAACTTGTTGTTGTGATTGTTGAGATTGTGGTGTTTGAGTAGTAAATGGATGGAATATTAAAGTTGGTGGTTTTTCATTCAATGGTTTTGATGCTGGTTCTAGTTTAATAACATCACCAATTTCTTGATGAAGTCCAAGAGAAATGGTTAATGCTTCAGACAATCCAACTGTACCATGAACTTCAGGGTTATGAACTAGCCTTGCAACAACCTTGACCGTTTCAGGAGAAAAAGTCTTCACATCATGACCCTTTTCATCTTGTTGTATAGCCTTTTGGATTTCATGATGCTCAACTTTTGGACCTTGAATAACTGATACAAAAACATATTCAGTACCATTCAATGTATGGATCATTTCTTCAAAATTTGCAAACACTTCAAATTTATGAGGATCATATATAATACCATTAAATGAAGCATGTGGTAAAGAAATTCCTCTCATTAATACATGGGGAGCACGTACATTGCGTTCAGCATCTCTTGAAGATCTAACAGATTGTGTTCTTTTCTTTTCACG
>JAJLVX010000486.1:0-31721 GCA_030564525.1 Liangdongia berthetii | reverse complement strand
AATGCTTGAGTAACGACATACTTATTATCATTAGCCAATCTTCTTGTTATATCAAAAAGCAACATGTTTGGCTTTTCATTTGATTTGAAGAGACTTGGTACCATTTTGTAAACTTCTAGTAATTCATGATTTCCAGATAACGAAAAGAAACAATGCATGTTCTTATTCTTGAAAGTATCAAATTTTCCAAAAAGGGATGATAATAATAATTTTGCTTCAGATTTACACTTTGTGTTAAATTGATCCCACTTTTGTAAAACAAGAGCCAACGACATATCAAGTAATGTCACCAAATGGACTTCTTCCAAATTTTCAATCAAGATTCTCCAACATATCAATGCATCTTTTCTTAACAAATCAACCTCTAAAGCAGCTTGTAAACATGTACAGATTTGAGGTAATGCCGATACAATCAAAGAACCAGATATCTGAATCAAAAGTTTTGTGGCATTTATGGCACTGATTTTTTCCACATAAGTTTGATGTCCTTTAGTATTATATATAACATCACAAAATGGTTGGATAACACCCAACATGTTTCTTGATAAAATACTTGTTAATGTTTTCTTTGGATTCTGAGAGGGATCAAAACTTTTCATCAAAAAATTTAGGGAATTGAGAATGTTCTTTTCATTATCAAGTTCTGGATTGTACATCTTAAGCAACTGCCAAATAGCAGGATTAATTACCAGCAAATCCGTAAATGTCATACCATTACTTTTCAATTCAGGGCATGCGTTGTTCATTATGCTAATAATCTTACCTTCAGTAACATCTGGAATACTAGTCAACAAAACAGCAATTATCTTATTTCTATGTTCCAAAACCATTGTCAACTTTTTCTTTTTTGTAACTTTTGCAATTCTATTCAAAATATCATCTTTGTAATATGTCAATAAGTAAGGAACTGTATACGCTTCAGTTCTAGCCAATATTGTGTCTAATGAAACGTTTAACAAATCACAAATCTTGTCAACCATTAGAGGTTTTGAAACTGTGTTCTTTGCAATAGTTAAACTCAACTCTGGCATAATTGGTGATAATAATTGCCATGGTGTTTGATTCTTGATTGAAGCAACCAATGTTAATTGATTAAAAGCCAAGGAGGAAATCAATGAGCTACTTGACCATAAAAAATCTATCAACTTGAACAAAATGACATTAAGTCTCTCACCAATAGAAACCATAGCAGAATAACTCCACATTATTATTGTAGATTCAGTATATTGTAATTGCTCATGCAAGTCAACGTTCAAGATTGAAAAAATAGCAGTGGTATTCTCATCATCTTCGTTAGCCAAACACACCAAGTATAAGGGTATCAATCTTGCACTCATTAATCTAATCTCTCTATTTTCTGAAAACATACTGTTTTTCACGAATGTAAATAAAACGTTCTTGGGAGATATTAAACCTGGTTGATAATGCATGAATAATTTATCCAATGTCATTAAAAGTGCAATACTGTGAACAATTGAGTCTTTAACAACATTTTCAAGAACAAGTTTTTCCAACGCTTGAATGACTGTAACAATATGCGGTGGAAATGATGGATTTCTATCTTGTTTGATATTTTCAAAGTTTAATGAAACTGAACCACATAACTGACATAGGTGGTAATTAACGCTATAATTTCCAGATGATATGCAAATAAAATCACCAATTGATAATATCAGTCTGTATAAATCAATAGATGACAATGTTGATAAATTAGTGGTTTTAACCAAATTCTTTAGAGAAATGGACCATGCATGAACAGTTGAAGAATCAAATGATTCCACCTGTAACTCTGAAAGAGGTGATACTTGGTTTGAATATAGTTTGATGGATTTTATAAATTCCAATCTTTTCGAGTTCAAGTTCTCATTGTTAAAAGCATCGTTCATATCATAAGAATCCCAGGAAGATTGGTACACCACATTAATGAGTTTGAATAATGTAACCAAATCTTGGATGAAAAATGCACTTTTTAGTACCTTTGCCTGTAAACTCTTAAATCTTAATGATGTTATAAATAAATCCAATTGCTGGGCCTGTGTACACCTGATCATTGTTTCCAAAAGAGCATAAGTCAAACTAAGCTGAGAAACGCTTAATTTCAAAAAGTTATGAGAATGCAAAATTTCATGACACAATTCTAAAAAAAAACGTATTTTAGAGTGTGTAATATATTCATCATTAAGGGCATAGTTGAATGTAGCTGTTAGCATATGGGACTCTATATCGTCAATTCTTTGTTTCTGACTGGGTATTATTTTCAAATTAGAGAGTATGTAGAACAACTTTCTTGCAAATGACTCAAATTTTTGATCGTATGAAGAAGTAATCAGCATCTTGGATCGTATTGTGTTATCAGTCAATAATGAGAATAAGTTTGTAGAAATGGAAATATTGTTCAACAACGTTTCTTCACTTGATGGTTTAAGAAGATTTGTAGCATAGGTTTCAAATGTAGTGGTTAGCACCTTTTTGATTTCGTATTTGTACAAAAAGAGCCGTAGTTTGACTGTGATGACATGGATCAATGTGATGACTGTTTTCTTCACAGAATTAAGCAATTCCAAATCTGGTGTTGATAATAAGGGTATTAGTGATGATAAAATTGATTGATAAATTAACGTGTGGGACTCTTCATTCTGTTGGTTCAACAACACTGGTGTTCTATCAACAATAATTTCAATTGCAGAAAGACAAAGGGATATCCATGCTGTGTAAGTGTAATCATGTGGTTTGTGGTTTGTTTGGATCCCATGCTTCATGATGATGTTCAATAGTCTTAGCTCATCTTGGATGGCCTTTTCGCCATCACCGCTTTGTTCACCTTTGACCACGGCTTCTACCAGCTCTTTCAGAGCATCCAGAGCAATAGACTGAGACGACATGGAGGAAGCGCCCTGCTTTAAATTCCTGTTTGAGACGTTTCAACTTTCAGCAGGTTTGCCACTGATCAGCGTATGGGTTTGTTTACAAATAAAGTGTTGTGGAAATTTTCATACAACGCGAAAAAACTGGAAAATAATAATAATCAATGTAACGAAACTATATATAATAAAAAGGGTATGGATGATGAACAGAGAAGGATGATGATGAATGATGGAACAAACAGTATGGGATGACGTGTATGTATTATATCTCGATATAAAATGCAATATTTGTGTATGTGATTCTTGTTCAGCTAAGCATATGATCTTGTGGGTATTGTAAAAAATAATCTGAATAAGAGGTTGGTATCTAGTATAACAGTAAATATAAACAATTCTTCAGATATAATAGAAGTGATTTGGACTATGTGGTATTACTGCTCAGTTGCTGGATTTTTCAGTTAGGCCTCCATTTTAAACCATCATGCATTTTGTTTTGAACTTAAGCGCTGAGGTGTATGAGCAGGCAAGATCAACAAGTTCATCTACTTGGATCATAGTTCACAGGGCGCCTATATTAAAAATTGTTAGATCACAAATTTATCACGAGACAAAAACAGTGCCAATAAAGCTTACTTGAATAACAAAATATGTGGTTCTGGTGCTATAGTGAATTTTTTGTTAGTGCGGAAACGTACAACAACAAAACTAGGTCAACTTACCATGTGTTTCATAATGAACCCAACCCAAAGATTGAGTGATACCCAATCCACGCCATTCTTCTTCTTGTAGGATACGTAGGGTACCTGTTTCAGTGTTGAAATAATCTGTTGGAATGACTTTCAGCATTGCCTTTGGTAGCATGACATGACTGTAGATAAAAAATGTTAGCATTCCCAGTTGCAATTCAACCAAACTTTACTTACCGGTATTCATACTCATCATCGGAGTATCTATAGCAGAGTTAGTAAAGAAGCATTCTTTGGAACAACCAATTGGTGTTGGCGGAATATCTTCTTACCTTGGTGAATAATGAATGGAATCCTGGAACTCCAGAACTCTAGCGCGTTCGGCTTCTGTAAGTTGTCTGTATGAACTCATTGTACACCTGTAATCACAACTTCAACAACAACTTTTTCACTAAATAACAACCCTGATAAGTGAATGAATAACCAAACAAGGAAAGTTGAATTGATGATTTCTCTATTGTAGATCGGTAAGTTTTGTTTATTTATTCAACTTGGTCCTTGTTTTTTATTTATTTATTTTTTATTTTTTTTCAACAACACGAAAATTCATGATGATTACATCATAAATACGTAATCAAAATAAAAACTTTGTCAGTTCGAATCGCAGCTGCGACAATTAATTAATTTTAGTTTAACGGCTTATAGGACAAAAGCGGTAAAATGGATCAACACTTTCCCCTACCTAACATTGCTAGTAAGATTAGGTTATTGTGCTGTTAAACAGTCCAACGATGATCATCGATCATCTAATAGCAGAATTATACATACTACATAGTGCCAAATTCCAACTAATCCTTTGATCTTCAGAGTCCAACTAGAGTACTGAAGTCAACCATGTACTGCTAGTGCACTGAAATTCAGCTATTAAACATGAAATTTGTGGTTTCACGATGAAACAAGCTCATCACTGCTGCGTTAAAAAAGAGTGATCCAAAAAGGGTATTGAGTTGCCAAAAAAGACTGCTTGTTCATAAATCAACCATCATAAACTATTGATCCATTTATATAGCCATTCAACAAACCCTAACCCATCTGTTCTATTTCCTCATTCAACGTCACTGCCTGCCCACTAACAAAATCAAAGCCTTAAAGAGAAATCACTCCTACCGCACCTTATTTCCATTACAGTACGTACGAGTAGTCCTACTTATAACCAATTTCAGATTCAAACCATAGAGTGTGTGATCCAGATTCCAGATCCAAATCGAATAAGAGATTCAAAGTGCAAACATTACAGTTCATTACATTTAAATTAAGCGAATGATCTGACTGAAAAGAAAGTGGGCAAAAGAACAACCAAGAAAGAAAACAACGAATAATACGCTAAGAAACAAATCAAACATTTAGATTTACACATAGAAACAAGTCCAGGCCATACATCAATAGATCTACTCATTATTATTATTATTTTATTATTCCCCATGACAAATGGATCAACATATATCGGCCTTAAACCCTCGCTGCCTTCAAAGTCAACGGCGCAATCAAATACAGAACTGGTGCAACAATATTGTGAAAATGGATATGATTTTATTTTATTATCAATAACAAATATCACATATAGAGAAAAGTCTCGAAGAGCTTTTCAAAAGGCTAAAGTTTCAAATAATTCAATTAATGTCCCCAAACCCTCATTAAATGATGTGAATATCTTTTCAGGCACACAAATAAAAAACACTATTGGATTGTTGGCATCTTGGATCGAATTAGAAAGTGATGATGAACTGATTTCTGATTTCTCAAGACAAGTATTATTTAATGAACTTGAATATGCTAAATTCATTGGATTACGACATATTATTATACCACCACCAAAAGATTTGATCAAACTACCAAACTATTCCAAAAGTATCATGGATGCTTTACAATTAACACAATCTCACAACATTACAATATCAATATCTTTACCAATGTGTAAAGACTTAGATCCCATTGAACAAGATTCATTACAACAGTTGGATCCATTAAGTACTTGGGATATGTGGAATTCAATCAGAACGAGTGTTAATTATAACGATAGATTGAAAATTTCATTAGCCGTGCCAAAAGGACCAATACCAACATCTGTGGTTGAAAGATGGTTTGCTGAACCTGTTTCATGTCTGTTAATGTCTTCATCCATTTTCTTAATAAATAACAAAGGGTATCCAGTTTTATCAAAAGCCAATCAAAGTTTATTGCATTCATATCATATTAAAAATCCAATCTATTTGCTTCATGGATTGGAAAAAGTTGCACAAAATGTTGACCCTTCTTCATTCATGGCATACATCAATTATTTAATGTCCAAAAAAACTTACTCTAAGATGCAAACATTTGCTAAAAACCATTATGATGTTTTATTACCTCCATTACAACCATTATCAGAAAATCTAGATGACTTCACTTATAATGTTTTCCAAAGTGATGAATTGAAATATCAAATATATGAGCGTGCCATTTTGAATGCATGTGAAGATTTCAAACATTTAAACAATTTGAACATTGCCATTGTTGGTGCTGGGAAAGGTGGATTGGTTGATGCTACAATTAATGCACTGAAAAGACTAAACATGGAGTCAAAAGCTCATGTGACAGCTATTGAAAAGAATAATAATGCAGTTATTTATTTACACAAACGAAACATTTCACATTGGAGTTCATTTGTTGAAGTGCTGAACGTTGATATGAGAGATTGGTCACCTTTAGAAAGTTATAACATTATTATTAGTGAGTTACTTGGCAGTTTTGGATGTAATGAATTGGCTCCAGAATGTTTGGAACCATTAGAACGTATCTTAGATAAAGATAATGGGTGCTTTATTCCAGAATCGTATACATCATCAATTGCACCTGTGTTCACACCAAAATTGTACAAGTATCTCAAAGATCAAAATGATGAATCGTGTTTCCATAAACAATATGTTGTCAATTTAATAGAGTCTTGTCTTTGCTCAACCAAAATCAACAATGCATGGTGTTTCCATCATCCAGCTCATTTAGCAATGACCATTGATCCAAATAAAAGCATTGATTCATCATCTTTTGTTTCAACAGTGTCTAAAACTAACAAAAGAAAATGCATATCAACATTCAAGATACGACACAAGACAGTTGTACATGGTATTGCTGGATTTTTTTCAACCAAGTTGTACAAAGACGTTGAGATCTCAATTCGACCTGATAAACACACTGAAGACTTGATCTCTTGGTTCCCACTTTATTTCCCATTGGAGACTCCATTATACGTTTCTGATGATACCGAATTGGAGATTTTCATTGCTAGAGAGTCAAGAAATGGTAAAGTTTGGTATGAATGGAGTGTTGAGACGTTTATGTACTTGGTGATGCCAGGACAAGAAGACAACGAGTATCAAGTGAGAGTACGAACTGGAGTTTCAAGAATTCATAATCATTTTGGGTCTGGGTTTGCAATGGAGACAAGAATTCATTCATGATGTACTCATTTTTAGAGTTAATAAATAAAGTAATTATACAGTCCATTACACCGGATCAATTCGATTTCATTCTGATGTAGAACTCCAACTCTAAGTAGTAAATTGTAATTACAGCTAGAAATTAGTATAATTTGTCCGGCCAATGCAGGCAGCAGTACAGATAGGCTATTGGGACCTGAGGAAGCTTAGCTGGTCATGTCAAATTGTCAATTACTCAAAGGCTAAAGCTAGAGTCAAGCTTGACTCTTGAGTCACCACAGTAAAAATTTTCCGCCCAAACAATGAAGTTTGTGACGTGGAAAATGTATAGGAAGAACGGGACGTTGCATCTGAGGCTAACCAACCAACATGTCCAGTGTCTTGAAATATGTATAGATTGCATCTTGTAAAAACAATTTCAGGACAAATCTTTTGATGCTGTTGATGCTGTTCATCTTGATTGTTGGTAAAATCAACCATAATGTGTCAGGACTCAGAGAAAGTTGAAACACAGAGCCAGAGGAGTCCTACCAAACGAGAATGTGAATTTATATGGACCTCAGAGACTTGAAAACACAACTCCATTTGAAGACTTAAATTATGAAGTTTGAACACAGTACGTAGACGGTAGAAGGTAGTACTAGACTCTAGTACTAAAAATTTAAAGGTGAGGGAATGGCGCCGGATTAATCCCACGAAGCTCCAAAGAGTTACCAATGTTTCAAAATGCTTCTAGAAAAGGATGCTGTCAGTGAACAATACAAGAAAGTCGCATCATGAATCATGGTTCACATACATCGAACAAGCGGCAACTTAACTAAGAGCAAGGTATACAGTTTGAGCGTCCCTGGGCCTCATACGTATTCTTTGGGACGTTGTCGTACCGTAAAACTTTACAGTGTGCGTCAGAATATCACGAGAGTTTTTCCGAGATCTCTCTTTAGATCAGCCTTGTGAAGGTTGAAACTTGAAACACACAATTATAAAAGACTCGTGGGGGTATAGTATAGTGTTTAACCTTTAGTTACCTTGTACCTTGTACTGTACAATTTATTGTGAAACAGAATTACAAGCAAACAAGTCAAAGTCATATGATATAGCTGTACATTGGATATTTTAAGATCTATACATTCTAAAGGAAAATACAAAATGAAATATGAAAACCAGATTCATATTCAATTATTGATGATCAAACGTGTATATTCTCTGTTGTATCATGTATGAAGTCATTTGTAGTCCTTCAATTGGTTCTTTGTGACCAACAGTTATAAATTATAATTAATCCGGACTTTCTTTGTCTAGGAATCAAGTCGATGCACATTGCATTAAGTACGATGAGTTAAGATATAGACAATAAGGTTTGGGGACAAAATTGAAAACACAGTACCGTCTACGTCGTATTAACCAAGTAATTATTCCATATGGTGTATGTTGTAGTATTACTATGCACGATGATTTAATTGAGTATGGTGCATTAATATCACACTAGAGGGGTATGTAAAATGTTTTCAAACCAGCAGATATTCTTTGAGTTTGACGTTTGATATTTATTTTTCCGTCTTTTGAAACAGCTGATTTTATTGTTTTGGCCCGTTGCAGGTTAGTTATGGCATGTTTTGTGGTTAGAGCTTAGAAGCTGTTGAACTTAATCGAGATCGACAACAAAACGGAAAAACTGTTGACATGGTGGCCTCAAACGAATTCTAAGGACATTTAAGAGAATATCTTTGAACTTTCTTTTGTTGAAGCTCTTAACACTACCCAATTGGTCAAAGTTCTCCTCTTTTGAATCTTTAAAGTTTTTTCATGTAGTTGAATTTAGGACTCCAATTCAAGTTTTCCCAACATAATTTAAAATATTTGGTGTCTTGCGAGGGGTTTGCGGTTAATTGTACCAGTCACTGGACTATTTGTCCCATTTGTCTTGAAAAAAAAAACATGCAAGAGAAGAGCTTAAAAATGAAAAATACAATTACCCAAGATATCGAACAAGTAAAGAGGATCAACTCGTGGGCAAGTTATTTATCTTGTTATATAAGTCTAATTACCAATGTGTATATCCCACTATAGTAAAGATAACAAAAAAGTAGACCTCCTTTTGACCCACCACGGGAATAGGGTGTATATAACCACCCGTATCTCTTTTTTAGTAGATGTTAACAAGGACAATGGCTGCAGCTTGAAGTTTGAACAAACTATTGATGGCTCCTTTCTATCCATAATTATGCAATACTAGTACTTACAAGTTACTACTCAATATGTATGTACTTATCAGATCAAATAATTTGATTTGGAAATTGACACTGCCAATTCAAATAACAGCCGTAGCCTAAGTTGAAGACAAGATGAAGAGGGGTATTATTGAATAGTAGTACATAATTATTAATACTGTCCACATACTTAGTAACTACACAACACAGCACCTCATAAACCCCAACAGCCAAGCATCAGAGTGCCCCGAAACTGAGTGGTGTTTCCAATTGGGTTAGTGTTAACCGCTTCGTGAGGATTTGGTGTTCTCGTTTATGTCTCAGCTCTCTTTTGACACCAAATTTAACAAGGATTCCGGAGCAGAGCTTTGAAATAGAGTGGGCAATTGGACATTTCGATAACACAGTAACAATCTAAAATGAACTAATAATACAGCAGTACCACACCATAACTAACGGGCATTGTTTAGATGTTCGTGCGAGTAGCACACCTTTCGGTAGATGCTTGTCTTCAAAAAAGTCCCATGTCCCGTGTCCTCTCGCTTGTCTGTAGGCGGTAGGCAGCTCTTCCAAAATATTTTGTCCCCCCTTTCTTCACTTTCTCTGTATGTTGATGCACGATGTGCATTCGAATGTGCGCATGTCCATTTTGGCCCGCAGACATCTTGAGTGATTCATAGAGGCAAAGAGAGCCAACAACGATGACCAGACAGTTGAGCATTGAGCATTGAGCAGTGAGCAGACTTGAGCACGGAAGGCATGAGAAACAGTGTGTGTCGTATATAAAACCAACACACTTTCCTGGGATCTCATTGAAGAAGTGGTTGTTCGGTTGGTTACATAAACACAATCATAGTGCTCTACTGATCTAGATAACATCTCATATTAATCACATCTACATAGACACAAACCACATACAAGTTGCCTGAGTGGAAAAGGAAATTTCTAGATTCGAATCGCTCATTATTTATTCACAGTTTATTTACACTTTGAAGATTGATTACTGCAGCAGGATTTTAACAAAATTATAAAGTGAAATCATTATCCCTCAAATATTCAAGTACACATGTCTGCCTGGAACAACACCCAATTACTACTCAACAACAGCAACAGCAAGAGTACTGCTACAAGAAACAGAGACACACCATCAGACTCCATAGGCTCAACAAGCTACAGCTACAGCAATTACACCGCAATGGATCCCCTTCAACTATCTTCTGCCCTAGAGGCCCAATCTTTTTTGGTTGGCACAAAATGCTCTTCAGGCGAAACTGCCCCTGCTATTACCAACAACAGCAACAATAACAGCAATGACAACGATAACAATGCCATTTGGTTCACAAAGTTTCTAAATGAAGACCAATTGGACTCTGGCTCCACAACTAATTCATCCACTTCCCCTTTACAATTCTCATCCCTTTTTGAAGAACCTGTTGATCGTGAAAGCTTGTTCTCTTCCACTGTTACCAGTTTGGACAACTCACCTCTAATCAAGCCTGAAGATGAAATACTACGACCAATTCCTTCCATGGAGCTCAATTCCATCCAAGAAGAGCAATCCCAATCTCAATATTCTTCTGATGATGCCTCTTCTCGTTCTTCATCCATCAGCTCAAACTCAAATAAAGCACAGATTCTAACAAAGGCTCCAGCTACGAAAACTACAACAAAGCCAAAGAAGAAGAGAGCACCAAGAAAGAGATTGACAGATCATCAGAAACAGGCCCACAACAAGATTGAGAAGCGTTATAGAATCAACATCAATGCCAAAATTGCAGGCATTCAACAAATCATTCCTTGGGTTGCTTCTGAAAAGACTGCTTTTGAAACAGGAAATGGGGTCAAGCCAGAGAATGATGATGTTCCTAAATTGAATAAGAGTATGATTTTGGAAAAGGCTACAGATTATATCTTGCATTTGCAAGAGAATGAAAAGAAGATGATGTGTGATATTGAAAAGCTTAAATCTGAGTTGTTGAAGCTTGGTGGTGATCCAAATTCTTTACTTGAAAATTGATTGAATTATACCCCTGATCTATCAATTGAAATGAATCAACAATCTTCTTTATTGCTATATTTTGTTCTTTCTAATTTTATTTACTTTTATTGTGTTATTTTTGGTTTGGGTGGGTGATATTGTATGTACATCCTTTTTGATGATAATTTTGTTTCCATAACATAATTTGTATACGGTTTTAATATAGATATGAAATACTTTTATTGTAGAATTATTATTAAAAGAAAAACACATAGCTTTAATTATACAGTTATCATTATTCATTAGCGAGTTTTAAATATTAATGTTTCCTTTTCCCCCTTTAGCACATCCCTATTGTTAGACTCATGCACGCTTTTGATCTCTAGCATCAGCAGCCTTTAAAAACTCTAAAATCTCTTGTTGGACATCTCTTTGTCTTAACATAATGGCCCTCATGTTTAACATCTCCTTCTGCTGCAGTTTAAACTTTTTCTTCAATTGTCGTAATTTCTTGTTTTGCTTAGATGCTAGTTTTTCCAACTGTAAAACCCTCATGTCATTTGAAGATGATATATTAATATTGACACCATTACTCTTGGAGACCGGATCTTTGTTCAACTCAACTTCAGCTGGCACTTCATTATTAGCACTATGGTGGTTATTTATGATTGGAAGGCTTCGATCGATGGTTCCGGAGGTGCCATTAGTAGAAGATTTGTTAGCAGTGGAAGCAGTAGTAGTAGCAGCACCATTATTAGTAGCTCTAGATCTTGAAGCAGCAATAGCAATTGGAATATCTGATGATGAATTTCCATCGGCATGGGTCTGTGATTTACTAGAGGCTGATGATCTTGGACTCACAGTTGCTGAAATCGCAGCGGCAGCAGCAATGGCTGAAGCTCTTTTGGTGGTCATCGGAGCTGGAATTTCCACTGGTTTTGAGCGTGGTTTTTCTAATGGTTTGGTTGGCGGAGTTTGATTTTTTCGTTTTGTCTTTTGTTCTTGAAGTAGCTGGGAAGAAGGCTTCATTGGTATCAAATTTCCCATTTCATCTTCTTCTAATGGCTCGGCATCACTGCTATCTTCTTCACTATCACTATCATCCCCAAAGTCAATTTCTTCATCCTCCTCTTCATCTTCAACTTCTTCCTCTTCCTCTTCATCTTCATCATCATCGATGGATTTCTGCTTTCCAGAGTGTTGACTATTCATTAAAGGTTGTCCCACAAAACCTCTCTTAAGAAAAGAACCACTTTCAGCATTTCTAGAAACATATTTATCAACCAATTGTAAATACATTGGCAAATCTGACACTTTTTTACCTTTGCTTTTCTCAGTATCCAATTCACTTTTTAGTCTAAACAAGTTTAATCTGGCTGTTTGAGAACTTAAACCAGTCACTTCATTGAGGTTCAATTCCTTATTATACCCATTCAATATGTCTTTCCAGTTAACTTTATTGTTATGCAATGGGTATAACAGCATATGTTTCATAAACAACGCCTTTTCTCTAGCACTCACCATATGGTAAGGTGGTTTACGATTATTTCTTTGCAAAGTACCGTCTAAGCTCACATCTGACATAGAGCCAGAGCTAACCGCCGTGTTTCTAGGTGTTGGAAATGAGTCTTGCTCTGGCGCTAAAACTGATAGGAAGGAAATATCTTGAGCGCCATCACCAGCACTGTTATTGACATTGTTGGCATTATCAGAGGCAACAAGGTTTGTGAGTAAAACACCGTTTCTGCTATTGTTAGAAGCACCATTGGTTGGTGGAGGTGTCAGCTCACCAATTGGAGGTGATCCAACTGGAGTCAGTGGTGAAGAATGCTGTGAATCCATCTCACTATTCTTTGCTGGTGTTGTAGCTGTAACTGGCAACAATGGTGGATTTCTGATCATCTGCTTCCTGGCTCTGGCTCGTGGGTCTTCAATGATGGCAATGCCTCCTGGTCTGATAAGTGCTCGTTGTTCATTCATCGCTCCTCTCATCTTCTGGTTTGAGATCAATCTTTTTGAATTATTTTATATGCAGTTTTGAGTATAATATTTCGGGTTACCCTATCTTGATATTTACTAGCAGCAGCTGCTGCTACTAGTATACTAGTAGTAGTACTGATCTAGGCTGTATTATACAGCTATTATATAGTATGATGATCTTGGATCCACAAGAAGCTACTGTATAACGTAAATCTTAATTTTTTATTACCTTTATTAGTAAAACCTTTCAACATCAAATGATAAAACTACCAAGATCGAAAACCAACATGATACAATAAATTACATTTAAACAAATCTATACACTTATTTATCCTTTTTACGTCTAATAACCTTATCAGCAGCATATACTGTTCTATCAACAACAGCACCGACAGTCAAAACACCACCAATGGCACTGATAACGTTCAACAAGAATGTACTCCAGGTCATCTTGTAATCTTCCTTATTGATAATCTTTAATGGACTCATTTCAAAGTTGAAAAACAAACCAGGAATACCTCCACGAGCATGGTAAGTATTAGGATGGTCTTCATCACGACCACCAACCAATGGACGGTCATGATAAGTGGAACTGAATTGGTTGGTCTCGATAGTGGTACCATTCAAGTACTCATATCTGGTTGGAACAACCTTGATGTAGTATGAAAACATGTGATCTCTACCAGCTTTAACACTTTCAACACCATCTAGTGGATGATTGGACAGCTCAGTGGTTTCTGAACTGTACAAAGAATTAACATCAGGGCCGAAACTGAAATGATTAACAATATGATGGAATGACAAATCAGTATGACGCAAGTACAATGATAAATCATGTTGATGAGAATTTGGATGTGTTGAACTAGAGCCTGGTGCAAAATGAATGTTACCATTAATTCTGTTCAATTTGGCTGTACCCTTAACTCTACAACCTTCGCCCATTCTAGAGTTAACCCTTTCAACATAACCTTCTCTTTCACACTGTTCAATGTTCTTACCATCATAGAAAGCCCAATTGGCAGCAGCATAAGCCTTCTTAACACTTTCACAATCATTACAACAAACTTTTTCTTCAGCAGGCTTCTCGTCATTCTTGGATTGATCTCTAGAACCATAACAAGAACCACAGTAATCTGCTGGAACATCAGCATTAACAGCTTGGTCATCACCAATCTTTAGCTCTGAACTTTCAATTTCATGGCCATTGTCAGTTAACCTTATCTTTTCAAAGCCGTATTTTTCAATGTTTAATTGTAAATCACCACTAACGTCCATAATATCCAAAGACAACAAATCACAAGGTAAGTCTGGGAAGGTGACATCCAGATTGATATCCATCTTCAGCTGTCTGTCACGATCCACAACTAGTTCCGGTCTGATATCAATCTCATTGTATTGAATCCATTCACTCCAGATCAAAGAGATCAAAGTCAAGATACACGCCACGGTGATGATACCACCGGACGTAGTTTTGATACGAGCATCCTCAACAGTCTTTGCAAAAGCATCAAGGCTCAGCAAACCACCTCTTTTACCCATGATTGATCAACCAGATTGTGTAACTGTACCGTTCGCTTTGGTGTAATAATCGTGGAGTCTTTTTTTTACTTTTGAACACGAAATGGTTTTCGGGATGCTAAGCAATCCGCTACGGACCACATCAATATAAACTCTCTAATATCAGTCTAACTCTTTATTATTTAATTGTTTAGTTATACATTTTTTATGGTACAAGTGTTGTTGTTGTTCCAATCGATATCATTTACTCTCAAAACCAGTCACCAAGTCACCAGATAGAGAAACAATTTCGGACAAGATAGCCTCTTTGTTGATAATAACCTCGTCCTTGGAAACAGGTTTGAAGTTGTAACCCAATTGCACTTTGAACTTGGATGGTTTCAAGGCATTTGGAACAAACAAACCAGTAATGATGTTTTCACCAGCCTCGTTGATTGTGTATTTGTGGTAGGAGAAGATGATTGTGTTTTGGAACTTATTGTTTAGTTCTTTGACAAGCTTCAATATTGGGTTGAACTTGGATGTAACATCTGATGGATATGATGAAATATTGTTCAACAAATTCTTGAAAACCTTGGTATTGGAATTACTTGATAAAACACCAGAAGAAATACCCAATGGTAAAGTCTTTAGTTGAATGACAAAATCATAATCACTAGATGAGGGAGTGAATAATAGATCAAGTGTGTTGTTGGATAAACCAGTCTTCTTAACTAGAGTCATAGCAACCTTGGACAAAGCAGTCAATCTTGTCGCTATTGGCAATGGAATGTTGTGTGACCATAATTTACCAGATGGATCAGCCTTTGATGCAACGAAGAATTGGATCTTCAACCCATTTGGATCTTGCTTACGGATTTGTTCAAAGTTGGACTTGATCTGTTGGTATGATTGAACAGTTAAACTATCAGATAGTTTACTTAAAATGTCATACCCAGATTCATCAACTTCATTTTTCTTACTCAAATCCAAGATCAATGGATCTTCCTTCCAGTTCCAATTTGATAAGAATTGTAAAATCTTCAAAAACCCATTTTCAACAGATGATGGAACATCATATTGTTCTGGATCAACGAATGGTTTCAATGCAATCAATTCAACAAGCTCATCACTAAAGTGGTTCAACAATAATTGATCTTCCAACCATTTCTTAAACAAACGCACAGTTGGTGAATAAAATTGATAATGATGTGATAATGTGGAAATGGTTCTTGTATGAACAACTGAACCCATGTACTTTTGGTTGAATTTTAAGTAGATACCTTCTAATGCACTCTTAATGTCTTTTGATGAATTTTCAATGGCTCTTAAATACAAGATTTCATCACGTTCAGTCAAGATACGCAATCTGAAACCATACCCATCTGGGCACATAATGTTCAGTGTTGTAATGTCAAAGTTATAAGGAACAGAATCTTCATCAGTTGTTAAAATCGAAATATAATCAGTTTCTTGAGACAAAATTTCAGAAATCTTCAACAAAAATGCAGTTTTAACTTTTTCTAAAGCAGCAATCTCATCTGGCCATTTAGATGAAGTCTCAAATTGTAAAATCAAATCATTGAAGAAATCATTGTTTGAAACAGCAAATGGTACAGGCTGTAGGAGTGATGTGTATCTTAATGCAGGACTTGCTGGTAATACAGACTTCACAGCAAGTGGTAGGTCCAACTTGATCAAAACTTTGTACAAGTTATCATAACTTCTAATCAAGCCGTTGTATGCAGTGGTGGAAATGACACTTTGTTTGGATGAAGACGGTATGTTAGGTAATGGCAGTTTGGCATTAAATTTGGAAACATTAGTATCAATCTTCAAGTTTTCTTGAATATGAGCAGTCAAAGTGTATTTCGCAATGGCAACAATAATTGGTTCTTTGAAATCAGTGGACCAAACAACAGAATGTTGGATAGTACCATCTTTGAATCTTCTTAAAGATGACTTTGGACCCCAAAAAGCTCTAAACTTGGTGCTATCTTCACCTTCAGATGGACCTTTAGTAACCAACTTTTCAGCTTCATTAGGATCAACCAAGATCCCAACTTTGATACCCAATTGGTTATGATTTGAAGCTTTACGTTTTGAAGTTTCAAATTCCTTAACCCTTTCAAAAGTGATGTTAAAACCCAAGACACGATCACCAAGACCAAAATTTAAAACATTAGAGATTTTGTTTGCAATGTAGTTGTCATAAGTTAAAAATGTAATTTTTTCAAATGGACCAAAAGAATCATCTTCATTTGGTTGAATGTTAAATTGTAATTGAATATCATATTTCAAATAGTCAACATTAGAGTTCTTTAAAAACAAGACATCAAATCTATCTTTAATAACATCATTTAATAGATTTAATGTTCTCTTAGCATGCTGAACCAAAATGTTGTATGAGTTTTTAGTAACTTTATGCAAAATGTTAATCTTGGTAGTCTTGTCAAAAAGAGTTGGAACGTTGAAACCATCCTTAACTAATTTGGTTGTTTCACTAGAGTCCGAATAAAATTGTAAATAACCTTCAGAACATAGATTTTCAGTAGCCAAATATTTGACAACACCTTTAAACAATTGATAACTTGAAAACCCATGCAACAAGATTTTATTGCCATTAACACCACCACCATTCAACAAAGCAGCAGTTAGAGTAGCAAATTCAAAATGACCAAACCCACCATACTCCATAGAGGAACTTAATCCTCTTTGATGCAACCATAATCTACCCAAGATACAAGCTTCTTTAAATTGTTGAGCTGATTTCTTGGCTGTGTATAAATATTTCAAGTAGTGATCATAAGTTGTCATTGTTAGTAATGATGCATTGTATAGTGGGGTTGGGGGTAGTTCTAATTCTTCATCTTTTTGAACTCTAATACAGTTCTTATTTGGCAATAATTTCTTTGCATCAAATAAACCAAATGGTAAACCAACCAACACATTAATGGAAAACTTTGTTTTGTTAAAATTGTATTCAGAATCCAAATTGGAATCAGTAGCTTGAATCTTTAAAACTGGAGTTAAAATGTCATCCTTCATGTATTTGTAGCTGAGCTTTAAGAAGTTGTAACCTTCTTCAGCAAATAGAGTTTTCAAGTTTTCAGTCAAATAACCCAAATAGTATGCACGCTTGTGCAAGGCTCTATAGTTTAAGTAGTCCTTAGCACTGAATAACTCTTTTGGCATAGTAACATTAACATCGACAGACAAACCATGAGAAGATTGAATAGCAGTTTTCAAACCAAATGAACCCACAATAGAAATATTTTCTGGTTTCAAATATCCAAATTTGTAGTTGATATTTGTTGGTTTTGGATCGTTATATGGGACTGCTGTTGATTTGTTTCTAAACCATTTTTCAACTTGATCTAGGGATTGATTTGGCAATTCTGGGACAGATTGGATAATATCATATAGTTTATGTAGGAATTTTTCAATTTTGGAAACTTTGTTATCTTTAAGTCTAACTTCCTTAATTAATTCATCAATTTGTAGTTTGAAAATATTTGATTTAAACAATTCAGCAGTTTCTCTTGCGATTTGAACATCTTGGGCAGACAATGCATTTGATTTCTGTTTTGGTTGTGATTGATCATTCTCTTCATCTTCTTCATCAGAATCACTTTCATCATCATCGTCATTATCATTCAAGTGATCATCACTATCATCTTCTTGTACAGAAACATCAACGCTACTTGTAATAGTATCAATGATTTGAGCCTTTGACAAAGTTGCCTTCTTCGAAGCTGAAGTTGCAGCTTGATCTTCAATCTTTCTCTTTGCCATGATGGTTAAAACAACTAAAACCCGATATTAAAAAGAACACCTGCCGAAGAATCCAAAAGATGTTTCGACTTGTTCAATAATGTACAAGTTTCAAGTTCTTGGTTGTTGATATTGAATGAATGAATTCACTTCAAAGCACAAGCTCATCTTCTTTCAAGCATGAAGAAAAAAAAATTCTTTAGACGTGAATATTTCAGCACGATTGTGTAAGTCTGGTACTGCTTTGAAAAAATATTCAATATTAGTAATTACTGATATAATCACAAGGATTACATAACATATTACTAATATTGATATCCGGGTCACATGTAAAAAACCAGTGGTGTCTGGATGCGCTATTTTACTTGCCCTGAGTTCCGGATCCCAACGCCAAAACACCAACAAACCATCCTGAAAAGCGTGGAGGATGAACTAAAAAACTTGAAGATCATCAGCATTTTAGAACGGAAAACATTTTTTACCTCTGTTGAGTTTTAGTTGCTGTGATCATTGATTCATATAATCTTCCATAGTTGCTCATCCCCTTTCCAGTTGTTCCTTTTGAAGATCTGCTAGCTAGCTGTTGGGTTTTTTAAATTTTATTTCAACACACTCGCTTACCATACTACAGGCTTTAATATTACAACAAAAATGTTCTCCAGATCGAGACTGACCAGATCACCAGCCCTAACGCTGATAAACTCTTCAAGAGTCATACAGTATAGAGCTATTCATGCTGCTTATTTGTTGAGAAATGAGGCTAAGAAGGACACAAAACCTGCTGCTCCAACAACCCCAGTCACTCCAGCCCAACCACCAGTTACTAATGCTACCAAGATCACCACTCCACCTGCTGCTCCAAAGAAAACATTATGGGAGAAGATTAAGCATGAAGTTCAACATTATTGGGATGGTACCAAACTATTGGGTTTAGAAATCAAGATTTCCTCAAAATTGGTTCTAAAAGTCGCTGCTGGGTATGAACTAACAAGAAGAGAAAACAAGCAATTGCAAAGAACAACACAAGATATAGCGAGACTAGTGCCATTCTCAGTGTTTGTTATTGTCCCATTCGCTGAATTATTGTTGCCAGTTGCTCTAAAAATCTTCCCAAATTTGTTACCATCAACTTATGAATCCAAAACTGACAAGGAAAAGAAATCTTCTAGTTTGCGTAAAACTAGACAAATCGTTTCTGAAACTTTGAGAAACACTGTTCGTATTAAATTGCCTGCTGCTACCACTGCTGAAGAAAGAGCCGACTTTGTTGAATTTTTCAAAAAAGTTCGTGCTGGTGTTGCTCCTCCATCCAGAGAACAATTGCTAAGAGTTGCTAGATTGTTCAAAGATGATACTGTTTTGGATAACTTGCAAAGACCTCAATTGGTTGCCATGTCCAAGTACATTGGTTTGCAACCAATTGGTACTAACCAATTGCTAAGATTCAGAATCAGATACAAGTTGCTAAACATCAAGAGAGATGACGCTGCCATCGAATGGGAAGGTGTCGATTCTTTGTCAACTACTGAATTGCAAAGTGCTTGTTCTTCTAGAGGTATCAAGATTGTTGGTGTCGCACCAAACAAATTGAGAGAAGATTTACAAGGTTGGTTGAACTTGAGATTGCATGAAAAGATCCCAGCCACATTGTTGATCTTATCCAATGCTTACAGTTACGGTAACATGAACTCACAAGCAACTATCTATGATGCTCTACAAGCTGTTTTGATTTCCATCCCAGAAGAATTGTACCATGAAGCCGAAGCCGAAGTTGTTCCAAATGTTACAAACAAGCAAAGATTGAACTTGATTAAGGAACAAGAACACTTGATCAAGGCTGAAACTGAACAAGAAAAGGAACGTGGTACTGTTATCCCAGTTAAGGATAAGATCAACTTGGATGATGTTGAAAAGCCAGTTGTTGAAGAAGCTGCTGCAACTGAAAAAGAACCAGTCAAGAAGTAAACACTTTCAAACAAACAAAAAGAAAAGCACGATGACTATTAGTTATCATTTAACATATATATAATCACACCGTTTTTTGTACAATAGTTAATACAATATCTTTTATTCAAATATAAATAAATATTGAGTGAAACATCACTCATGAAATTTTTATTTTTTTATTTATCATCATCAAACATTAGCTGTAGCTGCTTCAGTCCAATCGAATGGAGACCAAATCTCACTCATCTCTGTAACCCTTTCATCATTTTGCTTCCATCGTCCTTGACTATTAACAACTGTGTAATCTACATCCAATACACTTCCAAGAACTCGTCTTGCAAACAAATCACCTCTAGGCCATCTACTAACATCCTCCACTATATGTCCAATACCACCATTCAAGTTAAACCAAACATGGAAAAATGGTGCTTCCTTAGCAATACTATATCGAAATGCATCTCTCCCCATAGTTTCGGATTTCAACTGTGTATCAATAATATCTGAATGCTGTGATTCAATTTCATCAGATTCTTCTAATATGGCTTGTTTAAAATATCCACGAATTGATGAAACAAGATCCAATGGGATTGGAACTGCAATTATAGCAGCATGGTTATATTTATAAGTGGAACATTCATAAAATACAGCAGCCTTGTTCAATTTTGCATAATAGAACTTTGATAATGAAATCATATAGTTCCGTATTTCTTCCCATTCATCTTCATCACAATGTAATGTGTTTCTAACATGATTGATTGGAACAATCATAGCTGAATATTTGGCAATTGAAGGTGATGGTGGTAGTGTTAGATAAACTTTATTACCCATACTTAAAACATCACAACAATTATCATTTTCAATACATAATTGACACGAATCCAAAATTTTGGTGACTTTATTCACTTGTGAAGCTTCAATGTTTTTTAAATCAATGGTACCTTTAGATAAATGATGGGCTAATCTATTTGAATTTGCATCTTGGTAATCCAAATCAGTAGAAAATTTCTTGTCTTTAACAATAGATGCAATTTGTGATTTCAAACCACCATCTGTAGTTCTCTCTTGTCTCAACATATCAGTGATTGTCAACTCTTCTTCGGGTATTTCATTTGATTCATAAACTTTGTTCAAATATTTAGCATCGTTTTCTTTTCTAATAGCATCACTTTTGGTAGAATCAACATTATCACCACCGCTTGAACCATATAATTTACGTTTCATGGAGTGTAATTCAGCATCTAATTCATCAACATTAGCCCCATCTCTTTTTAACCTCAGAATTTCAGATGTTAACTTGTTTAAATCTGTTAATGTGACTTCTTTTGATTCTTTTGGTGCATGGTGGTCTCTATCTCTATAATGTCTGCTATGTGAAGATGATGACTTATGAGAGCTTCGATGGTGCCCATCTCTTTCTCTTTCTCCATCTCTATCTCTATGCTCTCTGTCCTTATCATGGCTATGTGAACTGCGATGACTATGACTGTGACGATGATGATGACGATGGTGATGTCCTTCTGAACGTTTTTCTTCTCGATGGTCGCTCATTGTGCTGGAGTTCTCGAGTTGATGATGCTGATGATGTCGGCGATGTTTTTGTTTTATGCAGATAAAATTTTTTGATGCGCTCGATGACTATTGGTATTAATTAAAGAAACACAGCGAAGTGGACACAGCGATGGCTCGGTATTGGTGCAAACAGTGTGGAGTGGTAAGTTTAACTGAAGGAGCAATTTTTCATTATCCTTATGAATGAACATTTCTAACGTATTCTAGTTCATTGACGACAACAAGCTAGCTAGACGTCATCATGAAGAGTCGGTCAAACATAAAAACAGCGTACAAAGAGCTATCCAAAAGCTTCATCGAAAGAACAGAGATGCTGATAGGGAAAAGAGAGATTCTGAAAAGATGCTTGCTGAGATTAATAAAGAGCTAGGTTTGAAATCAGCAAAATCTACTTTTAAACCAAGATTCAAAGTTAAGAAGCCAGATAATGATGAGGGAGATATAAGCCAGGAAAATCAAGAAGAACATAAAACTGTTGCTCCAATAATATCACAGTGGGAAGATGTGGTAACTGATGAATCCACAGAGAAATATGAAAACAAAATACCCATAAGTGATGATAGTACTATTACTCCAGTACAAGTCTCTACAAATACAACACATTCAAAAGTAAAATTATCAGCTGGTGATTTGGAAACAAAGAACTGGAAGATTGATCAAAAGAAACAGATTGATATTTCTCTAAGTGACGATGAAGATAGCACTGCTAAGCAGACAATGACGTTTAAAAAAAGAAAGTTCAAGAAATAGATCATCCGTTATCATAATGGAACCTACAATATTCACTACAAAAAATCATTTCTATAATCCAATACTGTACCATAATGCCATTACTATATACAAATAAAACGTAGCACAGATATCAAACCAAAAAGAAAAAAAATGTAAACAAATAAAAAACCATACAGAATAACATCATAATTTTACACTCTAAGTGAATTGTCTGGAACCACCTCTAACAAATTCCATAACCTTCCAACCTTCAGTCTCTTTGTCATCAACATGTTCAGAATCTCTGGCAATAACCATAGCATAAGAACTCATCAAGATATTGGATTCGGTACCAGCAACAATCTTACCAGTCTTTGCATCTTTGTACAAGTGGATTTCTTGAGCTCTACAACCAACAACCAAGACTGGGATGTTGGATGGCAACATCTTTGCACTAACGATTTCAACACCTCTAATATCCAAGATTCTACCATCTGGGAACAAGCCTTGTTCTCTGAAAACCTTTTGCTGGGCATTGTAAACGTTGAATGGGGCTTCAGAAAACCAGGTCTTCAAAACTGCTTCATCACCCTTAACATAGGCATCCAAGATTTCTGGGATTATGTATTCACGCAATTGTTTGGTGAAATCTTCAGTGTTGAAAGCTGGGTCAATTTGCTTGAATTCTCTAATAACTTGGGCAGATTCAGTTTCAGCAAACAAACCACCAATTTTTTCAAAAACAGTTCTGATACCAACAATCAATGGGTTTTCAGATTCATCCCACAACTTGGTCTTCAAGTCTGTAACACCACGACCAACAGCAGTGTTTTCCTTTAGTTCGTCAATCTTCTTACCAATAGATTCCTTTTCTGGGGCAATATCAGTAGCAACCAAGGCAGTACCAGCCTCTTCATTGGACTTGACAGCCTTTGGTCTTTTACCACTAGCCAATTCTCTTTCTCTTCTTTTTCTTCTTTCTTCTTTGGTTTCGAAACCACCGTATCTGGAAGAAGAACCATCATCCAAGGTTTCAGAAATATCCTTGTAAACTTTAGTCTGTCTCACAGGTTCAATGGCACTATCAACAACATCAACAGTACGTTCAATGGTCTTTCTTGTGTATTTACCAGCCTCAGAATCCCAAGCTGTAACAGCAACTTGTTCGACAACTTCACCAGTCTTCTTTATAGTTCTGCCGATCACAGTAGTGGATTTTTGTGCCTTTTGATAAGCTTCTCTAGCCTTCTTATAAGCTTCAGATTCACCAATCTTACCGGTCTCATCTTGCAAAGCCTTGATGTTATCTTGTAGTTCCTTGGACTTTTTCCATTCCTGTTTAAATGTTTCAGTAAAGATCTGTAGTGGCGATTTTGGACCATTTCTAGCAGTGAAAGAAGTGGAAAACGCTCTTGCAGCAAGAGTCTTCTCTGCTCTGATCACTTGAGCCCTCAACATGGTGTGTATATACAGTGGGTTTCGATGAATCAATTAAATTGATGACGGGAAAATGAAAAGAATCGTGGAGGTGATGATGTTTAACTGGAGAGTCACTTTGGACATCAATTTTTTCCACTTTTTTTTTCGACATCCGGACAAAACAACAGTGTGCCAAAACCGGAAATGGCGATGGATCTGAAGAAGTGAGGCATATTGGGGCATTATTGGGAGGCAAGTGGTGTATTTTATTGTTTGTGTTGAGTGTTTTAGTACAGGATAGTGTAAATATGATATTTTATTGCCATACGAGTGGCCCAGTTTTAACTGGTTGATCATAGTTCCCGATTTTAGCTCAAAGTCACGTGATTATCACAATTAATGGAAGAATAGACACTTCAACTATTTTGTATAAAACTACTTTACTTCTTCTGAAAGCTACTTATTATTTATCCAAATAATCACGTATATCTTTCATCCAAACCCTTATAAATTTGTATCATAAAAAAACTATAAAAATATAGCATTTCTGCTAAGAAATAAAGTAGAGGAACTAAAAACTAAAGAATTTAGATCAATTCCTTACCAACTTGTTGAGACTTTTCTTCAGTTTCATGAACAAGTTGCTTGAAAGCACCCTTTTCTTCACCAGTCAAATCATTCCAAGTCTTACCTGGGTAAGTTTCTTCCAACAAAGAGTCGTACTTGGAGTACTTGGCCTTGATTTCATCAGCATGGGAAACCTTGTAAGTAGCCTTCTTTAGGGCACCCTTTTCTTCGCCAGTCAAATCATTCCAAGTCTTACCTGGGTACATTTGTTCCAACATAGCAGCTTCTTCTGGGTGTTGAGCCTTCTTGATTTCGTGCTTTTCTTCAGCAGTCATTTCATCCCAAGATTTACCAGACTTGTTGTTGGTCTTAGCATGTTCAGCCTTCTTCAAAGCCTTCTTTAGAGCATGCTTTTCTTCACCAGTCAAGTCTTTCCAAGTCTTACCTGGGTACATTTGTTCCAACATAGCAGCTTCTTCTGGGTGTTGAGCCTTCTTAATTTCATGCTTTTCTTCAGCAGTCATTTCATCCCAAGACTTGTGTTCATTAGTCTTAGCGTGATCAGCCTTCTTCAAGGCCTTCTTCAAAGCGTGCTTCTCTTCACCAGTCAAAGAGTTCCAGGTCTTACCTGGGTACATCTTTTCCAACATGGCACCTTCTTCTGGGTGTTGGGCCTTCTTGATTTCGTGCTTTTCTTCAGCAGTCATTTCATCCCAAGATTTACCAGACTTGTTGTTGGTCTTAGCATGTTCAGCCTTCTTCAAAGCCTTCTTTAGAGCATGCTTTTCTTCACCAGATAATTCACCCCAAGTCTTACCTGGGTACATCTTTTCCAACATAGCAGCTTCTTCTGGGTGTTGAGCCTTCTTGATATCATGTCTTTCCTTTGGAGACATTTCATCCCAAGTCTTTGGATGATGCTTGCTAGACTTGATCAACTCATCCTTCTTTTCTTCATACTCGTGGATGATACTCTTCAACAACTTTCTTTCGTCATGGGTCAAGTCCTTCCAAGTCTTACCTGGGAAGTTTTCTTCCAACAACTTACGGTGGTCAGCATGATTACCTCTTGAGTGACCCTTTGGAACGTATTCACCACCTCTGTGGAATTCTGGTTCTGGTCTGTGTTCTGGTCTGTGATGTTCTGGTCTGCCTTGTGGTCTGAAATGTTCTGGTCTTCTAGCACCTTCAAACTTTGGGTAACCATGTTCAGGTTCACCGCGGTGGAAATCTTCATCACCTCTAGAAACACCAAAGTTACGAGCACCTTCAAACCCAGCTTGGAAAACAGCTGGAGAAACGTTATCGTAAACAAAAGAAGCACCGTACTTGGCAACTTCTAGAGCAGTGAAACCGGCAGTAGCCAAACCAAACCCACTCAAGAAGTAGTTACGTCTGGTCTTAACCAAGGCACCATGGGCCATTGGGATAACAGCACCGTCTTCTTGTTGAGCAAAGGTAGCTGGGTCAACAGCTTGTAATTGTTTTTCGTTGGACATGTTTTGTAGTTCTTGTTCGTCTGTGTAAAGTACAATACTTTTCGATAGAGAAGAAGTAGAAGAGGAGCCAAACGTTTCCATTTTAATATATCAAGGGGGGCTGTTACTTGTCTTTTTAAACCAAATTTGCACCAGGTATTTTGCTCAGTTTTTAACCATAAGCCTCGATTCGGCTTTTCAGCAAATTGCTGAAATTTTACAAGGCTCATTTGAACTTTTGGAATGCCGAAAGCACCAGTTAAAACCCCGGAAAGAGCAGCCAGTGGCCACTGGCCAGCGAGCCAAGGAGCAAAAGCCGCAGGTTCTCTTGTCGTGGTTGGCTGTGGTTTATGTGTTTTACGATGGGTTTAATACTTTCGTTACGTGTCGTGACTCGTGAGAGTTCTTAATTTTAATCGTGATTAACTAGATAAAATCACACATCGCGTGTGCCTATATTTGCTGCATTAATGTCATGTATTTCGTTAATGGAAGTAATCTCCGTGTATGCATATGAACTAAAAAAAAGCAGCACAGTATTCTGAGTCCTGATTGAGTCGGACTGACTGATGGAATTGATATCTCGAACAGACAAATGAGGTGGATGGTAATAATGGGATGAATGAATGTTAGATCGTCAATGACAAGGACCAGTCACAACTCACCAAAGGATCTAACTTTCTGCCCAGTGATATTCAATTTTATTCTGCATCTTCGTCAACAGGTCTGGAATTCTCCAATGTCTTTCCCTTTGCGTAAACCTCTTCTTTAACCTCTTCATTCATTTTTTGGTAGAACTTGAAGGCCTTGAACAAGTAGTAGCAAGATGCGCTAACAAACACAGCAACTGGCCAGCAATAGACCAAGTAGTCCTTGTATATAGCTTCTTTCACAATAACATAGACCAGAGAAGCAACAAGACTGGTGTATTGTTGAGGGTTCTGGAAGTATTCAAATAATGCAAGGGTTATCTTAAACAAAGCAACGACACCGTTAATACTGATAAATCTAATCAAAAATGGATATACAACGTTGCTCAACGTGGTCTTTAAAGACAGTCTGTCATCAATCAATTGTGGGTTCTCATTAAAAATATCCCAAACAGCCATAACATGTTTCAGTTGACCCAATTCCATACCATATGTCAGAAGAACCAAATTACCAACAACCGAAACCCATGCTGAAATACTTGTTTCCTGACCACCATGAGTCTCAACATAGTATTTGTATGGGATTTCACTGGCTTTGTATTGCAAATCTTGGTACCAGAAATAGCGCATAGTACCACAGAATAGAATCAAAAACACACTTAGTGCTCTGCTCCAACGAACTCTATCACCAGCAACTTGTTCCAAAGGTCTTACAACACGGTTTTCGATCCATCTGTTAACATCAGCAATACCAATGGCCGGTCTCTCTTCATCCCCATCAGCATCAACATAGTTTTGAATAAAACAATCATCATAACACTGCAAACCCAGGAACAAAATCATGTAACCAATAACAAAAGAAACCGAACTAATTTGGAAGACTGACTTTTTAGCAGCTGGTGTCCAGCTAAACAAATCAAATTTTGGCGTGAAATTTCCAACTAACCAAGTAAATGGCAAACCAATAGTATTGGAAACTAAAATGATAGCACCAATTAACAGAACTGCAAAAACCCAAAGCATAGTGATGAAAGCAATGCATCTGTATCCAAAATTAGGTGGTCTGTACACCACTTCATAATAGTTTGTAGTGATCAGCTCATCTTCAGAATCATCAAATTCATCCAATGGATAGTCATTTTTGCGCTGAATTGGTTCATTGTTATCATCCAAAAGAACATCATCCTTTGTGACTCTCACAAACATTGTTTTAGCAAACTTTCTGGAAACTGTGTCATGCTTTGGTGCACGAACAAAACTACCATCTGGAATGAAGAATGCCTTGGCATCAGTAGATTTAAACAATTCATAAGCTTCTTCAGTGGTTTTTGGATCGGAATAATCTGGTTTGTTACTCTTAAACCAACAAACAAGGTTGCGATAGACAACGTGACCTCTTTCACGAGCATTGTTCGTACCAAGAATGAATGAAGATAAACGTAATTTTGCTGCTGAAATCTTGAATGCACGAAGCCAGTATTGTCTAATGTACTTCTTGGAAAGAGGCAAGTTTGTAATTACTTGCACAACAAATATGAAAGCAACATCAGATGGAGCCCAGATATGGATTGGTAACAATACTGAATTTGAATACTTTAGGGCAAATGTAATCACACCAAACCCAACCAAGATGAAAGCAGTGTAGACACCACCAGAAGTGCAGATTCTTGAAATTTGTAGGAGGAATGGACGAACCAAAGCATCATGAATCAAACGAGCATTTGGATCTTCTGGGGATCTTATGAAGAACAAAACACCAGATCTTAAAATATAAGTTCTGGTCATACCAACAAACAAAGCAAACATACACATGTACAAGGTACCAATGAGCCAGTATACTGCGAGTCTCACAAGGAAGTAGTCTTTGATAATAAAAAAGGCTGAAAGACCAAAGAAATAATCATAAGTAACAAATGGAGACAGCACAACTTCTAACAAGAACCCACAAAAGATTGGGAACAATAAAAGTTCAAGGGAAAAAATGATGAAAACCTTGAATGTGCACATAATATCAAATATAACTGTGTATAGTTTTCTTTTCATACCCAATAATGGGTTTGCATTTGAATGAGATTTTGCCGTAGATGACAAATAGTATAAAACATATGTCAATGCCAATGAGTAAAATGTGAACAATGGGATCATTCTTTCAAATGATGTTTGTGGGATTGTATGCTCAACAATATCATAAAAAGTCTTTGAAATTGGTGCAAACACGTAGCTATGCAATGGTTCATAAATAATAGGGTATTCTTGAAACTTGGAGTGTAATTGAGTATATAATTGGACAGACTTGTTGACAATCAATGACAAAGTTATGGATTTTTTCAATGAATATGCACCAAAAACTTCAAACAATTTGAATATGTTTGTTAGCAAGCTCATGAAAATACCAAAAGAGCAAGATGGAAGAAAGTAAAATATTAACAAGTAAACAGAAACAATGGCATCAGCTGCAAAAACAATAACCCAACTTGAAATATCCATCAACCCAACTTCAGCTGGAGCAGCTGGAACAGCTGGAATAGGAGCAGCAGCAGCAGCAGCAGCAGCAGCAGCAGCAAGAGGAGGAATAGGAGCTTGTTCAGCTTGTTCAGGAGCAGCAGGAGCAGCAGGAGCTTCATGAACAAAAGGGTTGTCGATATCATTTATACGAGCATCATTAATACCATCTCTGAAAGCTCCAACTCCATTGTTATTAAAAGCACGGAAATTACCGTTTGGTTGTTGAGCTTGTTGATGACCCCATAAATGGTGTTGGTGTTCTTCTTCATCTTCTTGGTCATCATCAGAATCAAGGTCTTGATCATTTTCAGATTCTTCAGAAGAGCTTTCTCTTGGTTCAAAATCTGGATCTTCTTCATCATCTTCCTGTTCGTGATGAACATTTTGCAAATCATGATTATTCTCCTCTTCATGGTGATCATCGTCGTTTTCATCATCTGCATCTTCATTTTGGTCTCTATTAGGTTCATCTATATCCAGGTCCAAGTTCAAATCATCAATGTTATTATTGTGAGGGTCCAATTGGAAACGTAATAAACGTTCTCTTGCACGCAAAACTCTTAGAAATTCAGCAAATTCCTCACGATCTCTTGGGTTTTCAGCCATTTCTTGAGCTTGTGCAACCACTCTAACCATGTTTTGGATATTGCCTAGGTTATTATTTATTCTCTGATTCATCCCATTATCAGCACCATTGTTTGGATTTTGGGCAGCATGAACTTCACCAACGTTTCTATTAACCAATTTCTTGAAACCTGGATCTCTAGAAACCCATTCATGAAGCAAAAATAATAACAGATGTGCTATTATAATCAAAGATAGTAAGAGCAGTGATGGTGTGTACGCGTCACTAAACGCCATAATCAAATTCTTTGAATCATATGCATCACCCTCAAATTTCGTTTCACCATAAATCAACGACACCAAGAAAGTTTCATGTGGCATTGCACCATCAATTAGCCAAGTAAGAAGTCTACTTACAGCTTTCCAACAGAGCGGCACTTGGATCAAAACACCAATAAAGATGACAGCAATATTGAAGACAAATTTCAAAGAATCAATTGTAGTTTTCTTCAATTTGTTTATAATCAACGGTAATGGAACACGATTTGGGGTATCTTCTCTATATATTGTAGTGAATTTGAACTTTTCATGGCATATATCACAAGTTGGTTCACGACCTGAATGCTTCAACCATTCTTCTAAACAGCCTTGATGGATGTACTTGATGGACCCACGGCAATTACATGGGTAGAACAAAGGGTCATCCTCTGTCTCTTCACCTCGACAGATACGACAGACCTTTTCTGTGTCCATGATTCTTGTTCAAAACCAGCTGGATAATTGCTTCTTGGATGATTTTTTCACTATTTTGCAAATCAAGTGCTAAAAAGTGAAAAATAAGGTAGAAAACACAGAGCAACGTATCCAACAGAACGGATGAGTCGGTGCTCAATGATAAGTGTAAATATGCTTGTTGTGTATATGTGTGGAGATGTATCTGCACCACCAGACGAATCTTCAAATGAACTTTTGGTTGGTAACTCCAGTGTTCTCTTATGATGATGTCCTTTTTGTCAAGAGTCAACTTTCAGAAGAACAGATTCTAGAACATGATATATATAATTGGGTGTTACCCTGGAGAAGCGGGTAACGCATAAACAAATACTATGAATAGAGATCTAGAATACAACAACAATACAAGGATTCTATCCATAACTGATCAAGAGATCACTGACCAGTACTATACACAATGTTGAGAAGGCAGTTAACAACCATTAAGCTCACTCCAGAAGATGTCATTGGGTACGATGACGAGAAAAACAGAACCAACCAAAGAAGTACTGGAGGGTTCAACCAAAATGGGCAAGACTTGTCACAAAGACTGAAGAGCAAGGATGAGCGTATTGGTCTAAGAACTAATGGATCACATTGAATTTAATGATTTAAACTTTACAGATACCGTTTACATATTGTTGCTTGATCTTTTTACTACATTTCACTTCACTTCATTTCCTGCTTTGTGTTTACCTTTCATGTTTATTAATGACAACTACTTTAATGATTCGACAAATATAATAATACATTTACTCCATAACTTATTACTCCATATGTACCGTTTCTCTGCCATTTTAAACCCAATAGCTAGCGCTCTCCCTATAAATATAACATATATATTATTTAACACCAGCTAGTTGAAATATTGTCTAACCTTGTCATACAATTCTTGAGAATGACGTGCACGACTAGCACTACCCGTACTAGATTCCTCCGTAACCAGGCAAAGCGTATTCGAGCTTTCATTTCTGTGTAAAGTTCTTTGAATGGAGGCCATCATGTCTTGGTTTAAAGATGCTGAATCTTCACCTCCTCCATCACTGCTATACTCATCTCCATCGTCATCGTCATC
>JAJLVX010000485.1:0-32247 GCA_030564525.1 Liangdongia berthetii | reverse complement strand
TTGTTAACCAAACGTAAAGCAAGAGAATTGAACTTGAAGAAAAAGAAATTGATGGAAAGTAGCACTTTAGCTACTATTAACTCGGCATTGACACCACATAGTCTTGCAAATGAAGCTATAAAGATGGATAGAATTGATGAGCAAACAAAGCAAGCGCAACAACAGCAACAGCATTCTACTATCTTGCAAAAGTATAATACTGTTCAAAGACGCCATTCGTTATCATCAAGACCATTGGCTTCTTCATTCACAAAACATGGGTTATCAAGTTCTTTCAAAACCAAAAACAGTTCAAAACATTCATTGACTAGTTCAAATGCCATTCAACCAAACTTAGTTGCTTCAGAATATCAAACTTACATTGTTTGGAGAAGATTACCAATGAACTTTAAGAATCGTCATGAGCGTACCCTTTCCATTGATGGTGAATATGTTTATGTTACACCAAACGATGACAAATTATGGTATGAAAACAATTACAAAACAACTACATTTCATGTGAGTCAGATCGTTTCTTGTAAAGTGTCCAAAAGAGTTCCTCATAACTTCAAAGTTGTGGTGATGAAGACTAATGGCCCTAAAAGATATGATTTCGAGGCTATGAATGCTCATGAAGCTACCGAGATTATTAAGAGACTACAATCACTGATGGCAGCATATAAAATAAACACTGTTTCTCATAGCTAAATAACACCCTTATATTTATGAATTTATTATAGAAATGACCTTTTTAACTATTTTGTAGAAATAAACTTCATGCGATGAGGTGTGGTGCGTACCGCATCAAATTTTCTTATACGCATTTCGAAATCTACTAAAATCTCACAATTAGACTTGAGAACCAAAAATTATATAGAATGAATTGCCCACTGCACTATAGCAAAGATGTCTGCAAAACTATCATCAAACTGGATGAAACTCCAGAAAAAGTCTAAAGGAAGTAAAGACAGAGTTTCCAAAAAGAAGACGAAGAAGAAGTCCACAGATAAGACACAATCCATCATTGATGCAATAACGAAAAATTTGGATAAAAAACCAACCTCTACAATCACAACATCTGAAGAATTAGCCGCGTGGGCTAATGAGAACGATGTACCAATAGAAGATGCTTCAAAACTTTACAATATTGCAGCTCCAGCACAATCCCTGCCCGAGCTAAAACTTTCAGAGCGTAAAAAGAACATTGGGAAATATTTGGCTGTTGATTGTGAATTTGTTGGTGTTGGTCCAAATGGTACCGAATCAGAGCTTGCCAGAGTATCTGTTGTGAATTTCTTTGGTCATACTGTTTATGATAAGTTTGTGAGACCAAAGGAACGAGTTACTGATTGGAGAACTTGGGTCAGTGGTGTCAAACCATCAGATATGAAAGATGCTATCGATTTCAAAACTGCTCAACAAGAAGTTGCAGATCTATTCAAAGATAAAGTCTTGGTTGGTCATGCCATTCATCACGATCTAGATGCATTGTATCTTTCACATCCAAAAACAATGATTCGAGACACTTCAAAGTTTGGTCCATTTAGAGAACTATCAAAGGGTAAAACACCCGCTTTGAAAAAACTAGCAAAGGAAATTTTGAATATTGATATACAAGATGCTGAACATTCTTCTGTTGAAGATGCAAAGGCTACCATGATGTTGTACAAGAAGCATAAAAAGGAATTTGAAAAGCAGTTCAATAAGTTCAATACAAAACATTAAATATAATACTAGCTACAGTTTGCATATAAAATCATTTCAAATATCTATATAATATGTAGTATGTAGCAATAAACTCATTAACAACGAGTGCTAGAAAGGTATCAATCTAGTTCGACCTTTGATGTGTATATTCTTTGGATAATTGGTTTCATAATAGCAGGGCGATCTTTTTTGAGAGGTTGATCAGTTGTGTTCACATTACCAAATACATCCTTTGTTGGGAATTTGTAGTTCTTGATACCAGTCAAATGGTGTTTCTTCAATAAATCATCAGCAATCTCTTTATATTTAGCATCTTGGTTGTACCCTGGCTCAATGCATGCAAGTGAAGCCAATTTAAAAATTTCATTTACCACTGGAATTGAAGTTTCATTAGAATTAACCATTCCTCTAAATGTTGCTTTTAGTTCAAAATAAACATCAAGCAACAACGATGGTTTCTTATTACTGATGTATCTCAAAAGTAATAGGAAACGAAGCATTGATTTTTCATTTGGTGAGCCATATTTGAAATAATGAACTGCTTGTAGTAATGTCAATTTCGCAGCATCTGAATCTGAAATCAAAAAGTTAATGAGAGATCTTGGTAATTTGACGAGTTCACCCAACGACACGAATTCATCAATGATGTCTGCTTCATTGAATACATCAATCAAATCATTTGGTTTCAACACAATGTACAAAAACATCAAATAGCAATAGAAATCTTTGTTCTCTCTTGCATCAGGCTCGCATTGTAGACGTCCTTGTTCATTTGTGTATCTGATAACAAAGAAACATCTCAAAGACTCAATGGATGCAGCCTTACCATATGGTAATTGCAACCCCTTTGATGCAAAATGCAATAGAACTTGATCAAAATTTTCTTCTGTGATCATAATATCTGAAAACTTTTCAACTTTTTCAATCAAGCCATCAAAATTGGATTTTGATTCTAGAAGTGTTGAAATAACATTGCCATCTATAAATTTATCTTTAATATCCATTGAAATTAGAATCTTAGTAATAAACTCCAACCCACTCTGAAACAATGCCACATGATCTGAATGTGTAATGACCACTGATAGCCAGAACATTTTTGAAAAAAATGGTGAAATTGGCATCAATCCCTCTGCAATTCTACTCAATGAAAAGATACAGCATATACCAAAGTATAAGTACTTTGGTTCTGTGACATCCTTGTTTGAAACATCAGCTACCATTTCAAGGATCTTAACAACCAAATTATCACTAACACCACGTTTTGCCAAAACACCCAATAATAGCAACGATCTACCTCTTAAAATCGAATCACTTCTGCAAGCAGAGTCAATAACATATCTGTTCCATCTTGCAATCCAAACAATTCTGTCGTTATCAGTAGCAATGGTATCAACAACTTCCATCAAAGAGGTAATTAATGTTTCCATTGTACTGATTCTTGTAGCAAACTTTGATATTTCTGTTGGGAAATTGTCATTACTGTCTCTGTTCAATCCAAATAGAATTCTTGATCTATGTGATGTAAAACTATCAATTATCAATTTCAAGCGTTCTCTAGATTCTGAACTCAAAGTTGGCTTGGTCAAGAATGAATGTAACAAGTTCAATAACAGTTGATGGCTAGCAACTCTCAAATCCATGGGTCCTACATCAACCAAAACTGTCACAATGTAGAAGATATCTGGTAAAAACATTTCGGAAAACATTAAGGAATCAAAAAATAAGGAAACAGCAATTTGAACAAGAACCGTAATTTCAATCCAGCTACTGTGTGCAGCAATAGAATATGTACCGTTGGTTTCTGGAAATGGGATGTGTGAAATTTCTCTTAGTCTTTGAATGACATGACCACAAAGTTCAACTGTCGGAGCAGTAGTTAGAATTGCAGTAATGCTCTTCCAATCGGTCCCTTCAGCTTCACGATCAATCGCTGTCAAAACAATTTCATTAATCAAAAGTGCACTAAGTCTTGGCTCAAGGCACAACTGAGACCAAATTGAAGTGTTGAACTGGGACACAAACGATGGATCAATTGTAACAACAGACAAAAAGTTGCTAATGATTTGGGTCACGTAATCAGCACCATGTTCGCTATCAGCCTTATAAACATACTCATAAATGTTGGAAATCCATGGAGCAATGTAAAGAATAGCAGACAAACGTTGGCGTGGTGTTGCTGACTCCCTATAAACATGAAAAAACCCTGTGATCATCTGTGCCGTAATAGAAGGAGCTGCTACCGCTAGCTTTTCAGACATCGACACAACAAATGAGTTGTAATCTCTTGGGAAGTAAACTTCTGAAAATGGCGCCAATTGTCTTCCAATATTTAACTTCAAGTGTTTTTGACAAGCAGCCAATAAGTTGTAGGAAATTGCACGAATTTCTGGCAATGATGAAGTTAAACTTAAGAAAATAACATTAAATAATTGACCAACAATATCCTCAAGAGTCTTATCCACTGTTTTCTTGAACAATGTAGTGGATGGTGATTCATTAACTCTATTCTTAGTAAAATACAGCAATCTCACAATTTCCAGAGCTTTTGGAGATGTTAAAGTAAATTCTTTTCCATTATCACAAATCAAAGTCAATTCATTAGGAACGCCAGTCATTTCAGTCATATTGATGCTCACAACATTCTTTAAACTCAAGATATCAACCGGATAAACTTCTCTCAAATCACTACCAACCTTAATACGATAAGGAGTGCTGTGGCAAACCTGTAAATATTCATTACCAATTTTCAAAACAATTGGAATGAATCTTCCTTGTTCAGATTCAAACAAAGATACATCATTAAACTTGACTCTAACATCATCATAAACCCTAATGCTTTCTGTAGATAATCCAAGACCTCTAACAAGCTTTGAATCATCTTTAGCAGACACAAAATGATATGGAATTTCACCAGTTATGAACATGCTGTTTCCAGGTCTTAAATATTTCACCAAAACCTTGTAAAATGTGGATGAAACATTGTAATAGTAAATGCCCACGCAATTTTTACGCATTTTTTCTGGTGCCAACTTTCCTAACAAAGAGAAAACTCTGGTTGGGTAAGAATCAGCTTCATGTGCAGTACAATCAATGACAACACTGAACTTTTGATCCCATATCTTCGAAGCAACTTGAAATATCCTGTAGAGAATCAGTTCTGGATTATCAACATTCAGGTTGTGCAATTGTTGGAAAGACACTAGAATCAAAGCGGAACCATCTGCACCAATACTTTGGCGAACAAATGAACTTTCAAGAAGTGGTCCCAAATCTCTTACTGAATATCTGCTCATTAAATCATACAATTCTGGGTATGCCTCTGGGGTGATAGAAGCTGGGATTTCGTAGCCAAAAGAAATAGTTGGTTGACCATATGTTGAAAGGAATGCCGATAAAAGTTCTGACCCTTCTATACTAGCTTCAACATCATCTTTCTCATTGAAATGTTCCAGGTAGTATCTTCTTGTTAATAGCCAATTCTCATATGAGTATGTATGAAAAAATAGAAGATCTTTATCATTCGGAATCCCTAAAGCATTTAATGGAAACACAAAGTTAGGATCAAAATGGGTAGCATCCTCTAAGAACTTGAAAATTTTGTTGTTTAGTTCAATCAATTCATCACTTCTTGTGCTCAAAACTGGCCATTTCAGAGTATTCAAAGTGCCGTTAGCCATGTTTTGTAAAACCCTTGCAAGAAGCAATAACTTTCTTTGTGTCTTTCTATCAGAAGCATCAATGATCTTTTCGGTTTCTGGACTCACAATTGCTGGACAGAAAAATCTTAAAAACAAGAAGGAACCAACAGCAATGATCTTGTAATCTGGGAATCTTTGTCCAACAGACGTACAAATTGTGTAGCAAACCATTCTGAATTCCATTGGGAAATTTTCAATAGATTGAATTATTTCATTCACTAACTTTCTTAAATAGTACATGAAATGGTTCAGATTGTTTTCTGCTTCTGGACTGGTGATATCAATTTTTTCAACTTCAAAATCAGCAGTAGACTCTTTGATCTCTTCCAAAACTGGACGCAACGTTTTTACCAAATAATCATGACCTTTGACTCTCCCAAATGCAGATAATGATCTACTTGAAAAGCTGTTTCTTCTCAATATGTCTGCATATGTGTTACCGTTTGCAATTTCGTCTTCAACCAAACAACTCACTAAAGAAGCACTTTGGTTCATACTATCGCATAATGACAAAATGCATGCTGCCATTGCTGGAGCTTCGCTTGAAGGGCATGATCTAGTAACAGATATCAGAATTTTAGGATGTGAAATGATAAATTTCATCAACAATTCAACATAGTCTTTCTTGACATCAACCAACTGATCTTTATTTTGAGCATAAGTCTCAACAATACTAATAAAAACCTTCAAAAATGAGATTCTGATAGCACTGTTTGGATGGTAACCAATTGGCAATGCATATGGCAAACCCACATCAACATTAGATTTCAACAAATTCGTCAAGCAAACAATAATGTTATCTGACACAATTGAGGCTTTATGTCTCATGGAAATATTCAATCTGTTTGGATCATTGTATCTCTCTAATGCCTTTAGAAACGTGCTGAAATAAATACTGAAAAGGTTTGCTTTAGAAACTTTTAGTTCCTTTTCATTCATAACTTGAAAAGCTTGAAGTTCTAGTGAATCCAAAATAAGTGCCAGAGCTTTAACACTCTCAATTGCAATGTCAATGTAAATGTATTCCAAGTCTCTTGTCCCAGCATTGTGTTGATGATTATGGTGATGAGACTGATCAGAGCAGTCACAATCATAGGCAATAGCATCATCAAACCAATTATAAACATGTCTCAAAAATTTATTTCTAAGCTTGTATGCACTCTTGATTAGTAGCGCATCAGACTTGGATTCAATCAAATGAACCAATGAGGACATTCTAATTCTTAACTTTAGAACTTGGATCGTAACATTTGAAATAGAGTCGATGACTTGCGCAAATAGTAAAGAACTATCAATGAGATCACAAGAAACTCTGAAAACAATGATGTCGGAGCCATGATTCAAAACAGCTTTGAATAAAGTAATAATATGTTCCATGACAGTCAAATCTCTTTCGGTCAACATAGCAACTCTGGAGTGGAAGTCTTTGACGATCCTAGTTAATGAGGTAATAAGTTTGACGTAAGATAATGGATTGGTCTCAGCCGCTAAAATCTCTTTGGCATTCTCTCTAGTAACCAATTTATCTTGCCATAACAAATTTAGTTGTTTGTTAATAAAAGTGTCAATCTTTGCACTAATATCTTCTTTGATTTGCGGCGTAAAGCCTTCAGCAGAGTAAGGATCACTCATAAATATACCAGATACGGCAGCTAAAAAACCCGCAAAATTTCTAAACTCATTCAACTCAGGTTGTGTCATTGTAGAATAGTCAGAAATTGCAAACTGATACCATCTATCATAGATACGTAACCATACCTTGATCATTTCCAAACCAGGTGTATCAATTTTCAAAAAGAATTTTCTGACATTCTTTTGTAGAGCAACCAATCCTGTAGTTAAAGTATTGTCGTTGATGATTGTGCTTAAAAATTCTTCATTGTAGTGTTGGCTAGCAACCTTGTTTCTGCTACCATTGTACTCCAACTCTAATACCAAGGCTCTAAACCCTCTCTTGATTAAACTATAGGTTTCATAATCAGGAGAACACAAACAAATCAACAAGGCTTGTTTAACCAATAAAATAACATCTGAATAAAATGGATATTCCATACTCTTAACCACTTCAAAACTATCATAGTGTTCTAAAGCTGTGTTCAATGTAACTCTGTATTCCATTAACTTGACAAAGAATTCAACTGTCTCTTTTCTCCGTGGATCTGTAGATGACGAATCTATCAACGCCTTAGTTAAATAACCAATCATTAAAGCAGCACCAGTGTAACTGCTCAATATGGAGTCATAGTCGTTTGGAATGTCTATGACACTGATAAAACTTAACAAGAATGAAGTCGCAGATTGAACAAGTTTGTGGTCAGCATCGACTAATGAGACATGTAATGGTTCAAGAATTAGATTAGCGATATGTTGTAATTGGACAGCCTTTTGTTCATGAGTTAAATGTTGTGCTGTGTGAATTAAAAAGTAAGACTGTGGGTATTTCTTAAAAATGTCAAAAGAGTTGGCTAAAATTTCTCTTGCAAAACTTAAACACAAACTTAGCTCAGAATGGTTGCCACGAGGATGCACTTCCGGTGATAAAGGAGTAGTTGATGATATTGGTGAAAGAGGTGTCTTCTGTGATTGTTGTTGATGATGAGAAGAAGCCAATGTTGCAGCATGCGATTGAGTCGAAGTGTGGTGATATCTCGTAAATAGATTCTTTGTTGTATCTTTTAGCTTCTCTGTTCTTGGTGTTAATGACGATGATGATGAAACACTTCTAGTCTGTTCAGACAGTTGGGTCACTGAAGAATTCTTGGAATCTGGCTGTGATTTTGTGGTTAGTTGTGAACGATAATCACCACTAGAATGATTTGAAATGGTTCTTCTCAAAGTTGACAAATTTTCGTCATCTTCAAATGAGATTGAGTCTGTGTGTTCTTCAATTAATCTGCTCATTCTGACCATCATCCTCTTTAGCAATGGAAACACAACTTCTAATTGTTTCTCATTTGATTTTCTAGAAGTTAAAGTAAATGCAAATGTCTTCAAAACAGAACTAGTCAAACTTAAAGTTTCCAAATCTGCATTTTCGTCACCCAAAATTGTAGTAATCTGTGGAATTATGGTTGATGGCAATAAAACACATAAACTGGAGTAATATTCTAATCTCAGTTCATTGACCATTTGAACTTCTGAGTGTTTCATGTTGTAAAATAAAGGTGATGTTTTGGATGATGAAATTGGAACCAACGCTCTAGTTACCAAGCTTGAATGAGCCAAGGAAAATAGAACAATTGCAGCATTGTGGTCATATACATATATAGAGGCTGCAATATTGGCAATGCAAACTATGAAATCCAGGCATTCTAGAAGGGACGTGTTCTCGGATGAATCTTTTGATTGCTGGTCCAAAGTTTTAATAATTGTGGCCAAAATCTTTTGTTTTTTGTTGCTTGTAATACCAAAGGTCTTCAATTTCTGTAGAGTGTTTTTCTGTGGTTTGCTGTCATGGTTCATATAGTCTTCAAATGCCTTTGGATAAAGGGTTAGCAATAAAGCTAAAAATCTGTATGAGCTTCTAACTTGGGTAGCAGAGTTCTGGTTTTGACTTAACTTGGTAGAAGATACCTCTAAGGAAGAACATATCTCATCGAATAATGTTTCAGCTTCTATCGACACTTGTGACTCCCCATTTGTACAATTCAAGTATTCTTGTGGCCTGGAATAAATCCAAATTTTGACTGCCTTCATGAAAAAAGAAAGAACCAATTGACGATATGACGATTTTTTCACTGCGCCTAATAATGTTCTTAGATGAGTCAAGTAAGCCAACAGGTATTTCTCATTCAAGTAAATAGCAGAATATAATTCTAAATAAGGAACAAATTCGTGCTCATTTGCAATGTTGTGCTTCAAGACATTTAACTTAGCAACAGTAAAATTGTAGTAAACATCTGGATTAGCCGCAGCTAAAAATCTCATCAAAGCTTCACAGTTTGCATCTATATCATCAATTAACAAACGTGTGCTAATATTTTCCTGGGAACTTGAAGTCAACGCCCTGTTGTTCTTACCATTGATAAAAACCAATTCCTGTACAATTGCTTGTGTAGATTTTAACTTGGATATCAATGCAATGGAACTGCTTGAAATATTGCTGTCCAACGAGGCTGGCGGCACGGTATGGTGGTCAATCTTTGAAGTTGCAATACCAATATCGTTTGAGGAATTTGATGAAGAAGAAGAACTGTTTGAATCAACACTTTTCTTTCTTTCGTTAGGTTCCCTAGCATCCCAATGAATCTTTGATAAGTCAGCCAATAGTCTTAAAGTCACCAAAATAGAAGATAAACTCTTTGCAGAGCGTTCCTTTAAAATGACATAGTTATCTTTTCTATTCAAATCTTCCAACAACAGAATACCAAACTTTAACACATCATCAAACAATGATGAAGCACCAGAAATGTTGATTAATGCCCTTCTACAGTTCAAAAAGATGATGTTTGTTTCAACTTCAGATGATGGTAAACCAGACTCAACAGGCAAAAGGGTCCCAATCTTTTTGAAAAGGTGCCCAACTAGCGGCAAATCATCAACTTCATCAACCTTTGTAGTCATAATGTATCAATTTATGAATACTAATGGAGTGAATATGTATTTCTTTAGCGTGTTTTGGGAATTCCAAGGTGGTGTTTGTTGTTCAGTAAACTAGCACAAGTTGACCAGCGGCAGAAAACAGAAAAAAAAGAAACTTTGCTGTGAAAGGGCTAAAGAATATTGAATGATATGACAGTACTAATATATAACCTCTTCCACTAAGTTTTTGTATCCGTTTTTTGTACGAAGCGCGCTGTTTCTTTCGTGGTTCTGTTGTGTTTTTAGTTGTTGCTGTTATGATTGGAAAGTGGGTTAGATTTTAGAATTCGTTCAACTTTTTTGTTAGGAAAAGAAGCGCCCAAAAATAAAGAGTCAAAATTTCCACAAATCACAAACTCTCAAACTTCAGCAAAATTTGTTATGATCTGTAGATATATTATCCCAAAAGCTACCTATATGTGAAGTATATTCTACATCTTCTCCTGTTCACTAACAATCTAACAATTTACTCATGAGTGCGTATTACTCCTTTGTGTCCGTCCTCTAGTGTATTTTTAGTGGAAGTTATATTATCAAGAGAATTTTATCTAGTAGTGAGAAATTGTCATACGAATACTCTATAACAGCATAGTACTTATTACTCTATCATTTCTAATTAAGCCATTTACATATGGTAGTATAAGACTATAAGTCCAACAATCGTCTAATCTCCATATAAAACGATCATGTCACCTCAAGTAACAAATTACAATTTACGTTTTTGTCCTGTGGTGCTAAAAGATGGCAGGCGCACAAGTTCTCAAAACCGTTGGGATCTACGTTGTTGAAATATGTATAACTACAACTTACAAACCCCCTGACTCTGAGCAAGCCTTTCGACGGAGGAAAACAAAACCGTTGAGGGTATTTTCTTAGGCCCAAAAACAAACTAATGTAAGCTGTTAACTGATATGTCTGTATTGGAATAGAGAAAGATACTCTTTGCTACGATCACAATGAGCTGATAGGAGTGCTTGGTTAAGTTTACCTCTCATTATGCAACCACCCCTGAATGGAACGCTCTAATGGAAACTTCTTTCTAACGGTTAATCTCAACATCTCAAGTTTCAACGAACGTTTTCTTCAAAACTTTATTTCCGCACTTTCCACTTTCGAGTCTCGACTGGTTCGCCCTAATTTCCTTGTCCCTCTGCCGAAGCTTTGAAAGTTGACAGGAACAGCGTTGCAGCACCAGGGGCGCCCTGGGGCAGTCCTGAGTCCATACAACATTTGAACAAACGTAAGTACTAAGGTGTACATTTTACTTTGATACAAACCAACATTTGATAATTGTTGAGTTAAAAAAATTAAAGATAAATATGTAATAGGATCTTGATCCTTTGTTGAGAATTACATTTGTGTATCAAATACATCCACACACCACTATCATCTTCATGAACATTAGACTACTGCTTTTATAGTTGATGATTTACCAGTACTGAATCCTGATATGTTAGACGTACACAATATTGAGATAATCTACATGTTAACTAGCTTAGTTTTCCAGAGTATACTATTGACAATACTCAATTTCTTTTAAAAACCAAAAGACCCCATTTAATAATAGCACAAATTACTTTGACAAAACAAAGAAAATAAATCATTCAAAGAATAGGCAATCAGACGACAACTTCATTTCAGAACAATTTCATTTCTGTAACAGCCTCCTCCTCTCCAATCATATTCCAAATATAGCAATATTCTTCTATCTTCTTTAATCTTTTCTTCATAAATCTTCTTAACTTTTAAATTTGAACTTCTTGTGATTAAAAAGGTTGGGATACAAGACCATAATAAGCGAAATTAACACACAAAATATCATAAAAAAATAAAAACATAACGTTGATCATTAATGCACAAATGATGTTGGTGAAACTATCACAACTTTCTTTTGAAAAATTCTCTATAAAGTCTCTCCGTCATCCTTTCTCCTCCACACGACTAACAAATTAAAATTTAGAAGTTCAATTTAGTGAAGAACCATTTGTTCTTACCAGCTTGGTACTTTTCTTCAAATGCCTTCTTGACAACCTTCTTGGCTTCTTCACGTTGAGAAACTTCAGTCAAAGCTTCAGTAGACAAGGCAGTCTTGAAGTCTTCGACATCCAAGGTGTATCTAGTTGGCAACAAGTGGTTGTAGTTGACAACCTTGACGAATGGTTTCACCTTACCAGCCTTCTTGGCCTTCTTAGCACCAGCTCTCTTAGAGACCTTGGTTGGGTATCTTTCAACACCAGCAACAATGGCATGGGCAAACTTGTGAGCCTTGGAACCTTCATCGTGTGGCTTGACGATAACGACCTTCTTACCGGCGTAACGACCTCTCACAACAATAGCGACTTTACCTGACTTGATGAATTTAGCCATTTTTGTTATACTTTCTTTGAGCTGCTTCTATCTAACACTGCACCATATGCCTTTGATGTGCTTAATTTTTCACTTTTGGTGATGTTTACAAAAAGTTGAGTTACCGGTTGGTGCAACACAAAAATGTGTTGTGCTAAATTTTGCAGTCACATTATTTAAAACATCAAAACACCAACCCTAAAAGAGTCTCTAGGGTTGGTAACTAGTTGCGTACAGATTCCAGAACCTCACTTCAAATAAAAAAAAAAAAACTATTAAAACTAATGTACATTATTTACTTCATTACAAACAAATCATCTTTTTCTTTGACTTCTAGCTAACAATCTTGAATTCATACCAGTGATTCTCTTTGGAGGCTCACCATCTTCACGCCCAATACTACTGTTATGCCTTGAAGAAGAGGCTGATGAAGATGAAGATGAAGATTTAGAAGCTGAAATAGCTGCATTTGCCGCTGCAACCAATGGATTTTTGGACCTTAATGATGATGACTTAGATCTGTATGTAGAACTTGGCAACCCATTTGCTAGTTGGCCATGTGTAGGAACTTCTGTGTGAGGACTGTTTCTATGACTAGCTTCCTTAGCTCTGATGATGTCATTAAACACAGTTTCATGGGGCTTTCTTGAAACTTGTCTTGGATCAGTACCTGTTTGAGTGCTTCTAGAAGCTGAAACTGGTGTCTTTGGTTTTGGTCTTGAAGATGAAACTTTGTGAACTGGTGGGGCAGATAATGGTACTTCCTCGACCTCGCCACTATCAAATTCTGCTGAGGATAACATTATAGGTGACTTTAATTGTGGGACTTCAGAAGTTTCACTCAACACTGGAGAATTAATTGTTGCTAATGCAGCGGCACTCTTCGCGGCATCTGAACCTAAAACAGTTCCTGCATCACCAGCTGGGTCTTCTTCAACCTTCTTTTGTGTAACTTTTTCCAGATGTATTATTCTAGCGTTGTACAGCACTTTAGTCCATGATTTTACTTCATTTAGAGTCGTTTCAAACACAAACGCATTGTTGTATGATTGAATAACAAAGAACGATGAAGCAGGTTGTGAAGCAGTGGTTGGTGTTCTACCTTCAGAAATCAATTCCTTAACTCTAACAACTGGATGTGACAAATTAATTTCTGTTCTCAAATCTAATTCATCAGTCTTAAGATCTCTACCAAAGATCAATGCACGGCCATCATTTGTAACAACCAAAGTTCTATTTTTCTTTTCTTGTTCGTGGTGTAAACCTTGACTAAAAAACTTTCTCAATCTTGACTTGTGTGAATTGGTTTCATCTTCTTCCTCTTGTGTTTCATGGAAAGACTTGATCACATTATCATCACTTTCATGACTTAAAGATTCCAAACTTCTCAGACCTCTTAAAGATCCATTAGCAACTTGATGCAATAAACTGGACCCAGATATACTGCCACTACCCAATGGGGCATCAACAAGTCGTCCTCTATACTTTCTATCAAGCAAGTCAACTGAGGATAGATATGTCGAAACACTGCCCTTTTTCAAAACACGCTCTTGTACGTTCTTCAAATAATCAGCAAATTCTAAATCCAATGCAGTCATAGGCCCAATAGCCTTGGTGGTTGCTGTAGAAGTAACATTCTTTCTGGATCCTACATTAGAGCTGCTGTGTGACACATTTCTTGTAGAAGCCACTGGTGATGTGATGTGCGACTGGAATGATGGTGATTGAGAAATTGTAGGAGTAGAAACAGCTCTTGCAGCTTCTTTCTTCTCTTTGAGTTCTTCTTTTTTGTCATTATGAGATTTGATGATGTCATTTGGTAAACGTGACAGAGCAGCACTGGCAGCACTGGCGGCACTTGTACCTCTTTGTTGATCTCTCAATTGTTCACGTTGTTGTCTTAGTCTTTCCTCTTCACGACGCTGTTTTCTGGCAGCAACAGTAGCTTTAGCCTTTAGTAGTACTTGTTCACTTGCAGTCAATTGATGTGGTTCTGATTGTTGAGCTGGAGATTTGTTAACTTCCGGATTAGTGTTTACTGATATTGAAGAACTGTTTACACTTGGTGATTGTTGTTGTTGAGAAATGGCAGGTGATGACACTGTTCTCTTAGCTGGTAGTGGAATTGTGAGTCTTTGCTTTGAAGTGTCTAGACCTGGAATTGGTAACATTGCCTTTGCAGAGATTTTGTATGGGCCTGGTGTTGGTGGTTCAGTATCCCAAATCTGAGATGGATCATTGAAATTAATAGATTTGAAAAAATGGTGATTTTGAATTTCTTTTATTGATAAACGATCTTCTGGAACTCTGGTCAAGATTCTTTTGATTAAATCTCTAGCACTCATTGGAAAACCTGCAGTGAAAGCGTACTGCAGTTTAATAATCTTTTGAAAAGTTAAATATTCATTAGTAGCCTTAAATGGTGGTTTACCAGCAATCATTTGATAAATAATACAACCAAAAGCCCATATATCGCAAGCTTTACCAATGGCCTTTTCATTCAACAATTCTGGAGACACATATTCAGCTGTACCAACAAATGATTTCGCTCTTGTATCAGCTGGATAATGACCATTTTCATCTTTTTCAAGCAACTTTGCAGTACCAAAATCTGTGATTTGAATTCTCATATTGTCATCCAAAAGTATATTTTCTGGTTTTAAATCTCTGTGAACAACACCATTATCATGCATATACTTTATAGCATCTAGTATTTGAGCCCCATAGTATCTTGTTGTGTCTTCATTCAAAGTTCCGTATTGCTTAAGCAAACTCAAAAGTTCACCATTAGAAGCAAAATCCAATACAAAGTATAAACTAGATTCATCTTGGAACGTGAAGAATAAATGAACAATACCAGATCTTTTCCCCAATCTATTCAATGTGTTTTTTTCAATGTTAACATATTTAACTTTCTTTTCTCTAATAATGTGTCTTTTATCCAACACTTTCACAGCAAATTGTCTTCCAGTGTTTTTATCTGTTGCTAAAAGAACAGTTGAGTATGAACCTACTCCCAAAGTCTTGCCAAATTTGAAATCTTTGACCGTTCTTCTGATTAGAACTTGTTCATTTTCACCAGTTTCTTCATTTTTTTGTGTCTTTATAACTTCAGCAGCACCTCTCTTATCCCATTCAGACTCTCTATCATCTTCACCAGCGACATCAGATTGGGTTAAAGCGCTGTCATCTTCATCATCAACGTCAATAACTTCAGCCCTGCCCAAATTACTTGGTCGATACTCAGCTGATGTACCAATCTCAGGTAATGAATCCAAGCTATCATCTGTACCATTCTGTTGGTTTAGTACTAGGTTTGAAGATGTCAGTGCTCTTAATATGTGATTTGGTTGTTCATGGAATGAAGTAACAGGTGTTGAAGGTGCAGTCTGTACAGCATCACCGTACTGTTCTTCGCCACTGTGACTTGAGATATGTGTAGCCAATTCGTAAAGATTCATGTTAACACCTTCTGGGGTACCTGGATCCAGTGTATGATGTCGAGGAACTGGAGAAGAAGGGACAACTGGGTAGTCACTTGGCTCTTCACTTGCTAGTGTGTACATTGAGTCTGTGTCTTCACTTTTTGGTGTGTTTTCAAATGTAAATGAAGAATCCTTCACATTATTTTCCTCGTTTCTTGAGTTGAATGACATTTTTAATAGTTAGATGTTGTTATTTGTTGTCTAGCTAGAATCAAGGAGAAACAAGATCAAAAAACAGAAAATAAAAATAAAAATAGCTAAAATAAATGAAGGACAAGGATGTTGTCTAATTCTCCAAATAAAAGGGATTTCGTGGTTTTGTATGGTTGGTATGTTTAACTTCACCAGCTGTAGCCATCAAGTATCTTCTAAAGTGTAGATGCTTTATCCGTTAAGAGAGGCTGATAATAATAATAAATGTGTGATTAAAAACCAAAAAAAAGGCAAAGTTGGGTGATTATGATTGGTTTGATGATGACTTGTTGTCCAATACTTTATCAATGTCACTGCAGTTGATATGTGTTATTTATTAAACCAATTGCTTAGAGGGAATCTTTGTTATTTATCAATCTCAGGTGAGATTTTTCTCCTTTGTAGCTGATTTCACGTTGCTTTAAAAACTCAATACCAAAGGAATGTGAAGTTTGAACCGTTCTTGAAGGGAAACACTCGGTAAAACGATGTTGGGTTGGCTGTGTGTGTCCAGTTGGTCTTGTTGTTTCAACTAGTCTGGGCCTGATTGGAAAGAGCGCCTGGTGTTTGTTCGACTGTTGTTTAATTAATATGTTGAAGGCGTTGACTTTTTTGGTTTGTTTTGATTTCGATGTTTTTTTAGGTGCAACTATTACAGCCCAGAATTCAATCTGAACAGCCACTACAAATTAACACACTGCCAGTGAACAAGAACAAGAACGAGAAGATAGACTGACAAGGGAATACTGGTGAATTAATGGTTAATTATGAATCATGATATTGGCTGGTTGCTTAATCAATAATGTTGAATAGCTGGTACTTTTTTGGTTTGCTTTTGTTGTTTATCAATTCGGTTTGGAAATTGGTATTGTGATCTGTTGTGGTGGTCATGAAAAAACAGCTTTTGTGTCAAAAATAAATCTATGGTGAACTTTTACCATTTGCAACTTCAAATGCTGTTTGTTTTGGTTAAAATCATCTGCTGTGATTTGCTTTCACTGGTATAACATAGTGTATTTTTTGTTGTTCCATCTGATTCATTAAACTTTGATGTTATGATCCCAATGAACTCAAATTTGTCAACAGTTGGTATTGATTTACAAGATTTATATAGTGATGTTGGTTATGAAGAATTGCAAAAGGAAGATGATGAGGAAATTACCCAGAGTGTTGAATATGAAGAAAATTCTCTTGAGCAAGAGACTAATAATAATCACACAAATGATGGGTTTATTGATTCAGAAATGGCAAATACTAGAGATATGATTTTACACAGTCATCTCCATCCACCACTTGCGTTACCACCAGATTTTACCTCCACTAAAACGCAAACTGAATCCTTTGGATCGTTTCCAACACTGAGTCAAGATAGCAATGACGACCCTCCAGTTGAGCGTCACCATTTATTTACAAGGCTACTTGAGAGTTTGAGAAGAAGGCTTAAATCTCAATCTTATTCAGAACAAAATGATCGCCCTGATAATAATGAACATCAGCATAATGATGATCATAATAATTCTTCAAGGTTTAGATCTTTGTCTGTGTCTCGTTTAAGGAGAATCAATCGTTCAGAATTGAGGGAATCTAATATTGTTAACGATACTATGATTGAATCCCCCTCACTTACTCATCATTCTTCTTCTTCTTCTTCTGTTGTTCATTCTGATCATTCTGTCAATTTACGCCTCAGACATTTACAACAACACCAAAGTCATGATAATGATGAAATTGATTCAACGAAATCATCCATACATGCACAGAGTGCAAGCATTTTTGATTCAGCAAAATATGGTATTGACAGTAGACACTCAACCAACAATGACAATCATGCTCCTAATATATTACGTCAAAATGGTAATCATACAGTTGGAACGGCTAACTCGCGTTATGTCACTAATATTGGTACAGCTCCCACCCCACTAAGTGACTATGAGTATGATATTGGTGCTAATACTGATGATGTAACTATTCCGGTTTCTGGTCCAGAAGAACTAAATGATGTTGTTGATGCACAAACACAAGTTGATCCAGGTTCAAATTTAAGTATTGTCCATGGAGCAGGGCCATCATCACATTCCTCTTTGGTTCCACATAGTACTATGGCATGGGTTGCTTTTTCAAACTCAAGAGATGCTACTGGTATCCTTTCAGAACGGGATTCTTCTTGTGGATATTCAGCACAACATGCAATTGCCTCAGCTTTACCAATATCTAGAGGAAGACCAACAGAACCACCTGAACCCAAACCACGGGATTCAGAACAAATCCAGAGAGTTGAAGAACCAGTAAGAGATCCCATTCCTCCAGATTCTCATACTGAAGAGGATGATATTAAAAGGACAGAGTTTCAACCCCAAGCCATAGAGAGTGCTGAACTCGGAGCAAACATTAACAATCAATTCAGAGAAATAGGGTCCCGTGAACAACATATTTTTAGTCGTGGAAGGCAAAGACTTAGGAATTTTATATTAGGAGATTCCCGTCAGGAAACTTCAAGTGTTAGTGAAGCTGCCTTGGCTGAAAGACAAACACAGCAAAACCTTGATTTGATTGAATCTGAATTATCTCCATCCTCGTCTTTTGAATCAAATGTTTCCCAGTCCAGTGGATTGCAATTACGAAGAACAAAAGCAACTCCTGGAAATCATAGTGTTGATAATGGTGATTCTTCTGGTGATTCCAACAACGGCTGTGGTAATAATCTTTCTGCTGAAAGACGATCTAGTTCAACCTCAAGAGATCGCACTGGTCCATCACCTCAACTTTCATATCTTCAATTATTCTTGAATATGCTTAATTTAGGTCATCTGAATAGGCATAAAGAACAAGATGCACATTCTAATGATGCTGTTGAGCAGCCCCAAGATAATCCTAAGAATAGAAGAAGCTTTAGAGGTTCAGTAAGGAAGTTAGCGAGTAGTTGTAGGGTGTTGGGTGGTCGTGAAACTTCTGTGCAACCAAGTGAGCCTGAAGTTGAGTCAACCACACGTGAATCAGCTTCAAAATATGTTAACTCTGCTCCACTTCAATCCAGGCCTTCAAATCGCGCTCCAGTTCCGCGCCCGCTGCAACAGCTGCAACGTCTGCACCAGCCATCAAGATTCAACCCTCCCAGTCCCAGAGCATATGCCAGTATCCAAATAAAACAATTCTCACCAAGCATACGTGGCTATGCTTCATTTGATAAATAAACGAATATGCATTCTCTTTTGTCTTGATCTTCCTTATTATGATGTGTCCCGTAACCAACTTTTCCTGCAATTTCGATGAGTCTACTGAAAATTGAAAATTATTGATTATCAGCATATCCCACTAAAAAAAAGAGTACAATAATTAATTCTAGTATTTAATATATAGTATCAATACTGAGAAGGAGAATATATAAAATGACTGAGGAAATTACTGCTAAAACTGAGAATCTTTCTCTTGAACAAAAGGTTACTCCATGGGAAGTTGAAGGTGCTGTTGTTGACGGTCAGGCCCAAGTCATCGATTATGACAAGCTGATCAAACAATTTGGTACTAGACCAATCTCAGAAGAGACTTTAAAGAGATTCACTGCTGTTACAGGTCATGAACCACACCATTTCCTAAGAAAGGGCTATTTCTTTTCTGAGCGTGATTTCGGTAAGATTTTGGACTTGTATGAACAGGGGAAACCATTTTTCTTATATACTGGTCGTGGTCCTTCTTCTGGTTGTATGCATCTGGGTCATTTGGTTCCATTTTTGTTCACCAAGTGGTTGCAAGAAGTTTTCGATGTTCCATTGGTTATTGAATTGACCGATGATGAGAAGTTTTTGTTCAAGCCAAAGTTGACAATTCAAGACGTTAAGAAATTTGCTAAAGAAAACGCCAAAGATATCATTTCTGTTGGGTTCAATCCTGAAAATACTTTTATCTTTAGTGATTTGGAGTACATGAATGGTGCTTTTTACGAAAACATTGTTAGAACTTCAAGACAAATCACCACAACCACTGCCAAGGCTGTTTTTGGTTTCCAAGATTCTGACTGTATTGGTAAAGTTCATTTTGCATCCATTCAAATTTCCACTGCTTTCCCATCCTCTTTCCCAGATGTTTTGGACCTGCCACCAAAAACTCCATGTTTGATTCCATGTGCCATTGATCAAGATCCATATTTCAGAGTGTGTCGTGATGTTGCAGACAAGTTGAAGTTTTCCAAACCAGCTTTGATCCATTCCAGATTTTTCCCAGCTTTGCAAGGTTCCACTACTAAGATGAGTGCTTCTGATGATAACTCTGCTATTTTCTTGGATGATACTCCAAAACAAGTTGCCAAAAAGATTAACAAGTATGCCTTCTCTGGTGGTCAAACTTCTGTTGAAGACCACAGAAGATTGGGTGGTAATCCAGACGTTGATGTTTCTTATCAATACTTGAGTTTCTTTTTGGATGACGATGAAAAATTGAAGGAAATTTATGATTCATACAAGAAGGGTGACTTGTTATCTGGTGAATTAAAGAAGATCACTATTGATGAGATTACCAAGTTTGTTGTTGAGTTCCAAGAAAGAAGAAGTAAAGTTGACCAAGAAACTTTGGATAAGTTTATGAAACCACACAAGTTGGTTGGTGGTCAAAAAGAACGTTTGGTTCCAGTCAAACCAAAGGAGAAGAAGGAGAAGATTGAAAAGAAATAATTAAGACGTTAACCTGTATAGATAATTGATGGTTATATATAATTAGAATATCTTGTGTTCTGTTCTTTTTGAACTGTTTACATGTGGAATAATTTTATCTGTATGTATAAATTAAACTATTGTAGTAATATAAACATGAATCCAGTGATTATGGATGGTGAACTTTTTGGTTTTTGATTTAGCAAATGATTTTGAATTAAATACAAATTATAATTCCTCCTAATTCTTTTCTTGGGACTCAATGTACTTGACCAATTGTTCAATAGTTATAATCTTGATTTCTTTTTCTTTACTAAACTTGATACAGTCATCCAATCTCATCATCAACCCATCTTCATCTCTAACCAATTCACAAATGGTAGCAGCAGGTTGCAAACCAGCCAACACAGCCAAATGGACAGAAGCTTCGGTGTGACCTCTTCTATTCTTCAATAAACCAGGAACAGCTCTCAATGGACAAACATGGCCAGGTTTCATGAAATCTTCAAAAGTGGATGAAGGGTCAGCCAATTTTCTAGCAGTTAGGGCACGGTCATGGGCAGAGATACCGGTTGTGGTGCCTTCTCTGTAATCGACGGTGATTGTATATGCAGTACCGTGTCTGTCGTCGTTCTTTTCCATTAATAGAGGCAGTTTTAGTTTATCAGCACGCTCTGTTGAAAGTGGGACACAAACATAACCTGAGGAATAACGGACCAAAAAAGCCATCTTTTCTTGTGTGATATGTTCAGCAGCAATGATCAAGTCACCTTCGTTTTCTCTATCTTCATCGTCCATCACTATTAAGAACTCACCATTTTCTAAGACATTTGTGTTAATAATATGTACTGGTATTTGATTGAGATGATCTGATTTTGATATTTTGTTAATACTCACTGTATGCTTCAATAGCTTCTGGGATTGGGGTGAATACTTGAGCCATTGTGTGTTGTTGATATGTTATATGTATATATTAGTTGATCTATGTTAACAACAGAGAATTGTTTATTTATGTATCTGTTGATGTTGGATGTCGATGTCGATGACTGTCGAGTTGTGGAGGTATTAATAATAATACTGAAAATTTTCATAGACGCCTCGATTGTCAATACAAATCGATTACACATCAAAATTACAAAGGATGATTCATGCTGATGTAACGATTGATATTGGCAGGATGTGTCTTTGTGTTGCTTGGTGTATGTTCTTGGTGACGTCTTGGGGTGTGCTTCGTAACTTGTGTAACTGCGAGTGGGAGACAGATTGACCTCAAGTACTAAAAGTTGATCCACCAGTGACACATTAGCCATTGACCAATCAGATTGCACACTGCAGTAAAATTACAATTTACAACTGTATACAAGTTATCAGAATACACTTACAATTTACAATGAGATCTTATTATCTCAAGCACATACATATAATGGATACACGGAACAGCAATGAGCTATTTTAACGTAGAAACAATGACCATTGACTCTAGAAGTTCCATAGTCTTTTCTTTTCTTTTCCACTTCATATTCCTTTGCTAGAGATATCCATAATCCAAGTATGGCTCCTTCCGTTCTGCCTGTGCCCATACCGATCCCTGCTCAGATTGTGAAATTTGGTGATTCTCTGGCCAGACTCTAGGCAGAAGCTAGGCAGACGGGATTTGGAGCTAGTGGGAGCTTCAAACGTCTATTTTTCTCCCTGGATAATGTGTTTCAGTTGATTTCATTGGCTGTGGTGAGCAAAAAAAAAAAAAGGTGTGAATGAGAGATAGAGGTATCAGTTAGGGGGTGTAGTCTGTGGAGTGTAGAGTATAGAGCAGAGATATCCTCAGTAAACCAGCAAAGCTCTATAGAATACACTGCCCAGCTCAGCAGTAGTCCCAGTATTAGCCATTCTCTGCCTAGCTCTCTGCCTACAGCTCAATCAGCAGTTAAACAGACGGCCTTTGAAAACACACAGAAATGGGATGGTAGGGGCAACACTGCTCTCACGCCCATTTTGTATATAAAAACAAACGATTCCAACAATCCAAAGCTACAATGGACGATATTGTAGTGCTACATAGAATCTGATACTATTGACTTGTACATAATATATCATATTGTTATCAATTATAACTTGTCAGATACACACTTATTTATAATTCACATTCACAACAATGAAAATCTTGACTGAAGAAGAAGTTCACGCCCATAGATGGGCTACTGCCATTGGTGGTATCAAGGGTACTGCTACTGGTTTATTGGTCACTGCTGGTATCTTCAAATTTGCTGCTAGAAAGTTCCCAGGTTTCCCAGGTAATCTACCATGGTCTTTGAGAACCGCGCTGTTCATCTTCCCACCAACTCTAGGTTGTTCCATTTGGGCTGAAGAAGCTTCCAACGCCTTTGATCGTGAAATGTACTCCTCTGACTTGGAAGGTGGTAAGGCGCTAGAAGAGTACCAAAAATGGTCCAAGCTTCCATTGACTGAAAAATTCACCAGTGGTATTATCACACACAAGTACAAGATCATCGTTGGTGCTTGGGCTGCTTCCATGTGGGGGTCCTGGGTTTACGTTGACAGAGATCCTATCATGACCAAAGCTCAAAAGATTGTTCAAGCCCGTATGTATGCTCAATCTTTAAGTGTTATCTTGCTATTGGCCGCCATGGGTCTATCCATGTGGGATGAACAGGCCCATCCAGAACATTACAAGAAGGATGAAAAGCAAGAATGGATGAGAATCTTGGAAGAAGAAGAGGCTAGAGAAGCTGAAGAAAAGGCTCAAGCTAAGCATGTTAAGAAACCAACCAGAGTCAACATCTACAGTGGTAAGGAAATGGGTAAGACTTCTGATGCTGAATGATTTAACAACAACAACACGTTTATACAACAAAACACATATATATAACAACTAGTGTATTTTTGATGGTTTATAGAGTTTTAATAATGTACGTAATGATTATGAGAAATCTCTGATGAAGATCTTTTATTTTGTATCATTGTAGCGCTGATAGTTTATTGAATAGCGTATTGTGAAATGTTTGTTTGAAAGATGGAGATATATCAAATCCTAATGCTTCAAATGTTTCATACTGTTTCTTTTCTCCCTGTTGGTTAATGAGTATCCATCCACTCATTGTTGAAAACACTGTGAAAACATGATCTTCAAATGTTGTTATTATTAAATGCTCCTCTGATTGATCACTTTGTTCATTGTTGTTAAACTGAACATTTTCAAAATAGCCTTTATATTCTTTTATCACTTGTTCAATCTCTTCAATCATTATTTATCATTAGTATAAAGTTGCTGTTGTTGTTGTTAATGTTCAAGTTCTCAATCTTCATAATGAAAAACCAAATAAGTTGTACTACAAATATAAAACTTTATAATCATAAGATAAAATTATGTACATTTAGTTTATGCAAAAACGTAACTATTCTTGCTCTATATCACTTTTTTAACGCTATTTATTTACACCATCTAATTCTTTGTTTCTTTCTTCTTCTTCAATGCCATTTCCAAATCTGGAACATCATGCTTAGTACCTCTGATGTAGAAGTGTTTGTTTCTTGCTCTGTAAGTCTGTGGTCTCTTCAAGATATCAATTCTGGAGATCAATGGAGAATAAATACTGACTCTCAACTCAACACCAAGCTTGGTGATTTGGTTTCTTAGCAAAATGGTGGAGTTCAAACCTTGTCTTTGAATAGCTATCACTTGACCCACAAAAGTTGGCATTTTTCTAGTGTTGTAAGAAACACGCACAATATCATCGGCACGTAAAGTATCTGGGTTCTTCTTGGAGATTAATTTGGATCTCCAGCCATCTGGATCTAGTTTATTCAATTGGTCTTTTTCAAAAGCATTCTTCACGTTCACTTTAGTGGTTTCAACTGGTGGATACACTGGGATCAGTTTTCTCTTGATAGTGTATTTTGTGGTTGCTGTTCTTGCAGTTGTGCTGCTTAGACGTGTGAAGGATCTGGTTAATGGTTGGAGTGTTTGACGAAGCATGGTTTATTCTGGCTTTACTTCTACCCTCTTTTGCTCTTCCTTTCTCTGATATTATTGTCCGTTCATTTATTTTGAAAGAATTTTGCACGGACTGAAATTTACGCCGGCCACGCGTAATTTTGAGATCAACTGCATCAACTGCATCAACTGCAGCAAACTCATCTTATCTCATAATCCTCAATAAACTACAAAATATATTATACAAATTCAGTTATTATCCCCAATTCTATTATACCCTAAATGCTATATATATTATGTGTTTAGCAAATGTAACAAATAAATTACAATGCTGCGAGAAATCTTAAAATCTCGGTCTTCTCTTTCTAGCTGTGAATTTGGAGTCTTTAGCAACAGACTTACCTCTCTTCTTCATCAACTCCTTCTTTCTATTAACATACTCTTTTCTGGTTTCAATCTTCTTCTTCAACTTCTTTCCCATCTTTGTTTCCCTTTCCACTGGAGCATCCATCGTCACATTAGCCAAATTCAAAGATTTAGCAGATTGACCTGCAGTCAATACCAAATAGTATTTCTTATTCTTTTTACTCTCAATATCATCGATGACTAACCCACCTTGGAAACCAGCAACTTTAGCACTGGACAAAATAGCATCAACTTGTTCATCATTCATTGGATAAAATTGACCAACAAACTTACCACCTCTTCTCAAACTAGCAAACAAAGTGTTGAAAAACCTCATCAATCTCTTCTTTGGGTCGTTGTTTGTGGCATCAGCATTACATAGCCATTGAATAGCAGAGATACTGATTGCAGCATCGAAAGCACCAGCTCTGAATGGAATACCGTTACCCATATCAGCAAGAAACAAATCCCCTTCAACTTCACGATCCAGCCCAGTGGCAAGCATGGATGTGGAAATATCCATACCACACCATATGTGGCCCTCCTCGGTCAGGATCTCACCAGACAGACCAGAACCGCAACCTATATCCAGCATGAAGTGTGGGAAGTCCTCCAAGTTCAATAGCTCTAGTGCTCTGAAGGTCATCTTTGCTTGGATATGTTGCACACGGGTGGAGGATGTGTACTTCTTTGACTCGCTCTCATTATAGAAGAACTCTGGTGGCGCCAGCTGCTCAGGTCTTGACATTATTCCTTATTATTTATAGTTACTATCAATATCAGTATCAATATCAGTATCAACTCATCTCTTCTGATCTTCTCGGTACAAAAATTTTTGTCGTCCGGTTGGCGCACGCCTCACACAGACGATCTCAGCGTTTCGGTCGACCCGTTAATTCTAGATTTCCGTACTAAAGCCCTTTTCTTTTACACTATTCTATTTATACAATCCATAACTCATATTCATCACATTTAATATTCAATATAAATACAGAAGCAGTCTATTAGGATCACTATCACTAACTATTCATCTTTAATTACACAGTCACACACACAAACAGATAGAAATCGGAACTCATCGCCCAGTGCTATAGCCGCTTTGACACATTTATCAAAAGCTATCATCTCAAGTTTTAACACAACATCAATATTCATTCATCAACACTAGAAATGGCTCAGCTACAGGATTCAGTCGACTTGGAACGTATTGAAGATCTGAACAAGTTCCAGCGACAACGCCTTGGTTCTGACAACGAGTACGATTTGCCATCAGATTCCTCCATACGGCTAAGGATCGTGGATAGTCCTAAACAAGAGACAAGCGAGGAAGCGGAACAAGAAACAGCAGCAATCCTCAACAACATCAACGACATCGCAACAAGGGCGAAAGCTGAAAGTGCAACGGATAGTAAATCGGGACTGAAGTTGATCAAGAAGGCGTCGGATTATGATTTGTATGAGCTACGCACTAAAGTTAAAGTTGACAAATCAAGGTTCAAAAATGGTATCCCGAGATCCTCTCTAAGTGATGTTAAATTCACAGCGGGCCAAACCATCTTGGATAATAAAACTGCAAAGAATGAGTTTGCTGGGTTCTGGGTCTTGTTTTGGTTGGCTGAGTTCTTCTTTGTTGTCAAATCAATTCTAGACTACTATTTCCAATATGGGTTTGAATCCCGTGTTGTTACAATAATGTTTACAGATTTGTTGCCTATTGGACTTACTGATTTGGCAATGTATCTATCAACTTATTTTGCTTATTTTTTACAAAAGGCTATTAAGAATGGAATCATATCGTGGGAAGGTTCTGGTTGGATTATTTTTTCGGTTTATGAGGTTGCATTTTTAATATTCTTTATGGTTTATCAAGAGGGTCAATCTTTCCAATGGATTGGTAAAATCTTCTTGTTCCTACACATGTTTGTGTTATTGATGAAAATGCATTCATATGCGTTTTACAATGGTTATTTATGGAGGATCTATGGTGAATTGCAATTTTCTAAAAATTTCTTGAAGAAACATGAAGATTCCGATGATGCAACAAAAGATCTGTTAAAGCAATCAATTGAGTTTTGTGAATATGAATTATTATCACAAAATAATTTAAAAACTCCATTCCCATCATCTATCAATTTTGAAAACTTCTTTTGGTATACAATGTATCCAACTTTAGTGTATCAAACTGAATACCCATTAACCAAGAAAATCAGATGGTGGTATGTGTTTGAGAAATTGGCTGCTATATTTGGTGTTATATCCATTATGATTGTTCTTGCACAATCTTACATGTACCCATTTGTCATGAAAAGTTTATCACTTCGAGAATTGCCAATGATTGATAGACTAAAGGCTTTCCCCATGAATGTACTGGATATTATTCCTACCTTCATTCTTATTTACATGCTAACATTCTACTTGATTTGGGATTCTATTTTGAACTGCATTGCTGAATTGACAAGATTTGCAGCTAGAGATTTTTATGAAGATTGGTGGAATTGTACAAATTGGGATACATTCTCTAGAAAATGGAACACTCCTGTTCACAAGTTTTTATTAAGACATGTGTATCATAGTACAATCAGTGCATTGCATTTATCAAAAAATGGTGCAATTCTATTCACTTTTTTCCTAAGTTCAATAGTGCATGAATTGGCTATGTATGTGTTGTTCCATAAACTAAGATGCTACTTGTTGTTTTTACAAATGTTTCAATTGCCTTTGATTGCATTCTGTAATTCAAAATGGATGAAGAAGAGAAAAATATTGGGCAATGCCTTCTTTTGGTTTGGCATATTAACAGGTCCTTCACTGATGTGTTCTTTATATTTAATTTTTTAGATTTTTTTTTCAGGTGCTGCAGGTGGTTATACAGCTTTTCTTATCTCTATCATTGTTATATTTTTATCTATTTATTACAAGAGTTATTATCAGAGTTATCTTTCTATTCTTTTTTTTATTGATAATTGTAGTTATATATACATGAATCTTTGCTTTTTAAAATGTAATTTGCTCAACGGTAAATTTCATCAAAAGGTCTAGTATCGTTGAAGCAAGAATCAAAAACTTCTTCAACAACTCTTTCAGCTTCTTCCTTGCTCTTGCACTTTGGATTAGCAGCAACAGACAAAGCTGCTCTTCTCTTGACACAATCTTGGTGACCTTGGTTCAATTTAATAAATCCTCTTTTCTTCATTTGGTTCATCAAACGACATTCACCACTTAGAGAACTAGCCCTGATTTCGGAACAGGCATGATGCTTCAAGTTCATCCAATCGACATTGAACTTGGAATTATCATAATAATGCACTAATTCATGGGACAATGTGTCTTCTAAATGGTATCTATCCAATATTCTATTTTGACATAGCAATATACCCAATTCAGGATGGAACCCACCACCTTTCCAATCTTCACAGAAATCACAAATAATGTTCTTATCACTAACAACCTCACCAGTCTTCTTGATCTGCTGTAGCATGAAAATCACAGTTGGCGAGTAGTTCAATGCCCAGTCACGGTACTCGTAGCACTTCTTACAATCAGTCTCCAGCTTCTTGTACTTGCGATCGTTTTCGTATCTGGCCTTTTCCTCATCTGTAAGTCCCAACCCTGTCATGTATTGCATGGAACGTCTCCACCACTCGAAGCCCTTGACGTCGGCCTCGCTGGCTGGTGGCTTTGGCGGAAGCGTAACCTGCTGCTGTGGTTTATCTGACATGTTTCCTGTTCCTTTCTTTGCCCAAGTTTAACTTGTTGAGTAATGTTGAAACTTGAATGGTGTTGATATTGAAACCGTTTTTTGACTGACAAAATTTTCGTGCAGTAACCAAATGTTCAAAACTTTTCTTTCAGCTGTAAAGTTTTAGCAGAGTACTAAACATATACACAGTAACAATAGTATCATATAGAGAGGAATGAATAACAACATCTGGGTAGCTGCTGCTGACAACGATATTGCATTGGTGACCAAATACCTGAACAGTGGAGAGTTCACTGCAAACTCCAAGGATCCAAATGGCTACACTCCTATCCATGCTGCTGCTTCATATGGTCATTTGAACTTGTTGAAACTTTTGATCAGTAAAGGTGGTGATATCAACATACAAGATAACGAAGGGGATACTCCACTGCACCATACTGAAGATGTCAAGATTGCAAAGTTTTTAGTCGAGGAGCTGAAGGCGGACTGGAAGATTAAGAACAATGATGGATTGATACCGGCAGACTACATTGAAGAAGACGATGAGTTCCCTGAAGTGGTGCAATACTTGCGTTCTTTAAACCATGATAAACCAGAAGACAAACGTGATGCTGAAAAACCAAATATTTTGGACTCTTTACCAAGACCAGATGAAGTTTCCGATCAAAAGATTAGTTACTCCTATCAAAACGCTGATGACATCACTTTAAATATTGATGACGAAAAGAAACAGAAACTAAAAGAAATCATGGAGGGTGAAAATCAAGATGAAAACTTGAAGAAATTTGTCTTGGAGAACTTTCAAGAGGCTACTCAACTATTAAGTGGAGCTGGTGAACGTGACGTTCAAGACTCTCCACAATCTAAGAAGAGAAGAGGTGATTAATTTGGGTAATCATACAATCTAATGGTAATATAAATGCATACTTTTTGTCAATTATTTCGTTTATTTGTTCGTCTGTACTTTTTTTCTTTTTGTTTTAATTATACATTAATAACTGGGATATTGATTCAATCACATAATAATACACTTATCCTTCTTTATTTTAGACTTGATGGCTGCAGAATCACCTTTTATTTTACCAGAAATGTTTGAAACTGTGCTCTTTTTATCCTTTTTAGAACTTTTGTCTTTTGCTGCTTCCTTTGCTGGCTTTTGATATCTTTTTTGTAAGTTTGTAGCAGCTATGGTATCTTCTTCTTCTTGCATAGCCAAAGCCAAAGCTCTATCATTGGCTTCTTGAGAATCCCCTCCGGCCAATTCATCAGAGTCATCAGCAAATGGGTTTGTAGAATCTTCTAGTAGTGGTTGGAAATTACCAGTGAAGAATGAGTTATTGGCACCATTAATAGACAATAGAGATTCCCAAACAAAATCTTGTCTTTTAACAAATCCAGTATCAGTGACCAAAAAGAATAAATCTGTTTCATTCTTCACCAAAGTTGAAAAATGGTCATTTCTAAACAGAATACCAATCGAGTGTGGTTGTAAAATCTGTTTCAAGTATTGTAACCCATAATCAGTCAATTGGGAAGCTGTTCTAGCAAAAAATGACTTGATAGCATCGGCATCTTGTAAGATCTCTTGGTCAACGTTATCTTTAATGGACTTTTCACGAATGTCATAGGCCTCAACCAACACATTCTGGGCTGCTTCATAAGAATTGTGCTTAATCACAGCCTTGTACTCAAAATCATTAGGATCGACTAACCAGCCATGCAACAAGCTGATATTTAGACACTTGAATATACTCAACTCTGGACTTGCTTCAAAATGGCCATCAAACGTTGGATTGATGTTCAACCCTTCATGGAGGCGGGGCAAGATAGATAAGGAAGTTTGAACTTCTTCAGGAGGCAATTGATACAAGTACTGGTTTGCCGTTAGGATGTTGGCAAGCGAGTGGTTCAAGTCTTGTAATTGAATCTCATCATGGCTGTTCACTAAAAGCACCAAGTCGTGGACTTCTGGAGAGCTTGTGCTGTTGACTGTTAAAAGGATGGTGTTGACAAGCGCTAAAAGAGCACAAGGCCCGTTATCGTTCTGTACAAGAATGTTTCTCTTCCCGTTGAACTCAATGGTCTTTGTCTTGAATGATGTGCTCATTGTTTGTATCAGTCTAAACTTTTAGTTGTTGTTGATGATTGTTCTTCTTCTAATTCTTCTTTTGTTTGTTTTAGTGGCATGGCTTTTTAGGGGGTCTATAATTTCCTGATGTTTTATTTTCATGCAGCACTGTCTCTTGAATCTTGACTCTTTACAAAAGCAGAATATGTATGAACACTACAATTTATTAATTAACAAGCATTTGGGATTCATTAAATATGGAAAGTTATATTATGGTTCTAAGTTTAAAGTATATTATCAAGTTATTATTTAGTGCATTCCTCTTTGACTCATGATGGTCTTGTAGCTGATACACTGCTCCTTTGGATTGATACGGACTGTGTCATTTGCATCAAGATAAGTACCAAAAGATTCTTCACGGCCCATCCCCCAACCCATTGGACTAGGACCCCAGGATGGTGTGTAGCACACTTCATCCCATCCACACTGTTGGTCGCATTGGTAATACACTGACCACTTCAAGGTGTCAAATAATCCTAATAATCTCATCTGTAGAGCTTGATATTCACCAATATATTCTTTGATTGGTAATTCTTGGACATAACCAGTAACAATCATCTGTCTAGTCAATTCTGAAGAATCAAAAATTATCTCAACAATTTCAGTGACAATTTTAGTAATTGAAGACCAAATGAATACATCAGATGTACTCTGCAAATTTTGTAATGGATGAGCATATTGATAGATGGCTTCTCTTTTAGCAACCTCAACTTGGTTACCATCAATTGTGTTCTCAAGTGTGTAATCCAAAAATCTTCTAACAAAATTAGAAGTGAAAACAGTAATGTTAGAAGCATCAATTAACAAATCGGCCTCACTTCTTTCAGTATCAAATCTACCAAAAGTTTTGTTCAAAATCTGTAGCACTGGTGAGAACTTGTCAACAATCTCAGTAGCAACCAATTGCCAATCAGTACCCTTATAAGGATCTGCACCTTCATTCAAGTACCCTTGAATATCACTTCTAATGGATTGTTGTAAGTCTGATGTCAAGTTATGGATTCTTCTCTTGTAACTATCTGGATTGATCCAGGTCTTATTCAGTGGTGTAACATAACCTCTGTAGTCAATCAATATTCTTCCATCACGCTTATTATGAACGTTACCTTGCTTTATTTGATCGTACCCAGCCATAGCACCAATTGAGCTGTAAATATAATTCAATTCTGTACTAAAACTACCATTGTTTTCGGATTCAAATCCAGCAAAGTTTTCCAAATAGTCTAATGTGATGTTTGACACCAAATCAACCTTTTCATGGAAATCACACAAGATGATTTCATACCCAACCTCAATTCTCACAATACCATCAAGACCAAAACTCTTACCCCAATTACATATTATCTCTGAAGACTCATATTCGCCCATACTCTCATTAACACCAACTTGTGCTAAGATCATCTGTTGATCCATTTCACCAGTACTAGATTT